>CAUDMG010001984.1:0-297500 GCA_958450375.1 Homarus gammarus
ATCATGGTTGTGGATGTTATAATCATAGGCGTGGTTGTTTTAATCATGGTCGTGGTTGTTATAATCATTGTCGTGGTTGTCATAATCGTGGTCGTCGTTGTTATAATCATGGTCTGAGTTGTTATAATCATGGGCGTGGTTGTTATAATCACGGTCGTGGTTGTTATATTCATGGTCGTGGTTGTTATAATGATACTTGTTGTTGCTATAATCATAGTCGTGGTTGTTATAATCATGGTCGTGGTTGTTATAATCATAGTCGTGGTTGTTATAATCATGGTCGCTGTTGTTATAATCATGGTCGTGCTTGTTAAAATCATGGTCGTGGTTCTTATAATAATAGTCGTGGTTGTTATAATCATGGTCGTGGTTGTTATATTCATGGTCGTGGTTGTAATAATCATACTAGTGGTTGTTATAATCATAGTCGTGGTTGTTATAATCATGGTCGTGGTTGTCATAATCATAGCCGTGGTTGTTATAATCATGGTCGTGGTTGTTATAATCATAGTCGTGGTTGTTATAATCATGGTCGTTGTTGTTATAATCAAGGTCGTGCTTGTTATAATCATGGTCGTGGTTGTTATAATCATAGTTGTGGTTGTTATAATCATAGTCGTGGTTGTTATAATCATGGTCGTGAGTTGTTATAATCATATTCGTGGTTGTTATAATCATGGTCGTGGTTGTTATAATCATAGACGTGGTTGCTATAATCATCGTCGTGGTTGTTATAATCATGGTCGTGGTTGCTAAAATCATTGTAGTGGTTGTTATCATCATAGTTGTGGTTGTTATAATCATAGTCGTGGTTGTTATATTCATGGTCGTGCTTGTTATAATCATAGTCACGGTTGTTATAATCACGGTCGTGGTAGTTATGATCATAGTCGTGGTTGTTAAATCATCGACGTGGTTGTTATAATCATGGTCGTGGTTGTTATAATCATGGTCGTGGTTGTTATAATCATAGTCGTGGTTGTTATAATCATGGTCGTGGTTGTTATAATCATAGTCGTGGTTGTTATAATCATGGCCGTGGTTGTTATATTCATAGCCGTGATTGTAATAATCATAGTCGTGGTTGTTATAATCATTGTCGTGGTTGATATAATCACAGTCGTGGTTGCTATAATCATGGCCGTGGTTGTTTTAATCATGGTCGTGGTTGTTATAATCATGGTCGTGGTTGTTATTATCATTGTCGTGGTTGTTATTATCATGGTCGTGGTTGTTATAATCATAGTCGTGGTTGTTATAATCATGGTCGTGGTTGTTATAATCATGGTCGTGGTTGTTATATTCATGGTCGTGGTTGTTACAATCATAGTCGTGGTTGTTATAATCATGGTCGTGGTTCTTATAATCATGGTCGTGGTTGTTATAATCATGGTTGTGATTGTTATAATCATAGTCGTGGTTGTTATAATCATAGTCTTGGTTGTTATAATCATGGTCGTGATTGTTATTATCATGGTCGTGGTTGTTATAATCATGATCGTGGTTGTTATAATCATAGTCGTGGTTGTTATAATCATGGTCGTGGTTGTTATAATCATGGTCGTGCTTGTTATATTCATGGTCGTGGTTGTTATAATCATAGTCGTGGTTGTTATAATCATACTTGTGGTTGTTATAATCATAGTCGTAGTTGTTATAATCATGGTCGTGGTTGTTATAATCATGGTCGTTGTTGTTATAATCATGGTCGTGGTTGTTATAATCATGGTCGAGGTGTTATAATTATGGTCGTGGTTGTTATATTTACGGTCGTGGTTGCTATAATCATACTTGTGGTTGTTATAATCATAGTCGTCGTTGTTATAATCATGGTCGTGGTTGTTATAATCATGGTCGTGGTTGTTATAATCATAGTCGTGGTTGTTTTAATCATGGTCGTATTTCTTATAATCATGGTCGTGGTTGTTATATTCATGGTCGTGGTTGTTATAATCATAGCCGTGGTTGTTTTAATCATAGTCGTGGTTGTTATAATCATGGTCGTGGTTGTTATATTCATGGTCGTGGTTCCTATAATCATACTTGTGGTTGTTATAATCATAGTCGTGTTTGTTATAATCGAGATCGTGGTTGTTATAATCATAGTCGTGGTTGTTATAATCATTGTCGTGGTTGTTATATTCATGGTCGTGGTTGTTATAATCATACTTGTGATTGTTATAATCATAGTCGTGGTTGTTATAATCATGGTCGTGGTTGTTATAATCACAGTCGTGGTTGTTATAATCATGGTCGTTGTTGTTATAATCATGGTCGTGGTTGCTATAATCATCGTCGTGGTTGTTATAATCATGGTCGTGGTTGTTAAAATCATGGTCGTGGTTGCTTTAATCATAGTTGTGGTTGTTATAATCATAGTCGTGGTTGTTATAATCATGGTTGTGGATGTTATAATCAAAGGCGTGGTTGTTTTAATCATGGTCGTGGTTGTTATAATCATTGTCGTGGTTGTTATAATCGTGGTCGTCGTTGTTATAATCATGGTCTGAGTTGTTATAATCATGGGCGTGGTTGTTATAATCACGGTCGTGGTTGTTATATTCATGGTCGTGGTTGTTATAATGATACTTTTTGTTGCTATAATCTTAGTCGTGGTTGTTATAATCATGGTCGTGGTTGTTATAATCATAGTCGTGGTTGTTATAATCATGGTCGCTGTTGTTATAATCATGGTCGTGCTTGTTAAAATCATGGTCGTGGTTCTTATAATAATAGTCGTGGTTGTTATAATCATGGTCGTGGTTGTTATATTCATGGTCGTGGTTGTTATAATCATACTAGTGGTTGTTATAATCATAGTCGTGGTTGTTGTAATCATGGTCGTGGTTGTCATAATCATAGCCGTGGTTGTTATAATCATGGTCGTGGTTGTTATAATCATAGTCGTGGTTGTTATAATCATGGTCGTTGTTGTTATAATCAAGGTCGTGCTTGTTACAATCATGGTCGTGGTTGTTATAATCATAGTTGTGGTTGTTATAATCATAGTCGTGGTTGTTATAATCATGGTCGTGAGTTGTTATAATCATATTCGTGGTTGTTATAATCATGGTCGTGATTGTTATAATCATAGACGTGGTTGCTATAATCATCGTCGTGGTTGTTATAATCATGGTCGTGGTTGCTAAAATCATTGTAGTGGTTGTTATCATCATAGTTGTGGTTGTTATAATCATAGTCGTGGTTGTTATATTCATGGTCGTGCTTGTTATAATCATAGTCACGGTTGTTATAATCACGGTCGTGGTAGTTATGATCATAGTCGTGGTTGTTAAATCATCGACGTGGTTGTTATAATCATGGTCGTGGTTGTTATAATCATGGTCGTGGTTGTTATAATCATAGTCGTGGTTGTTATAATCATGGTCGTGGTTGTTATAATCATAGTCGTGGTTGTTATAATCATGGCCGTGGTTGTTATATTCATAGCCGTGATTGTAATAATCATAGTCGTGGTTGTTATAATCATTGTCGTGGTTGATATAATCACAGTCGTGGTTGCTATAATCATGGCCGTGGTTGTTTTAATCATGGTCGTGGTTGTTATAATCATGGTCGTGGTTGTTATTATCATTGTCGTGGTTGTTATTATCATGGTCGTGGTTGTTATAATCATAGTCGTGGTTGTTATAATCATGGTCGTGGTTGTTATAATCATGGTCGTGGTTGTTATATTCATGGTCGTGGTTGTTACAATCATAGTCGTGGTTGTTATAATCATGGTCGTGGTTCTTATAATCATGGTCGTGGTTGTTATAATCATGGTTGTGATTGTTATAATCATAGTCGTGGTTGTTATAATCATAGTCTTGGTTGTTATAATCATGGTCGTGATTGTTATTATCATGGTCGTGGTTGTTATAATCATGATCGTGGTTGTTATAATCATAGTCGTGGTTGTTATAATCATGGTCGTGGTTGTTATAATCATGGTCGTGCTTGTTATATTCATGGTCGTGGTTGTTATAATCATAGTCGTGGTTGTTATAATCATACTTGTGGTTGTTATAATCATAGTCGTAGTTGTTATAATCATGGTCGTGGTTGTTATAATCATGGTCGTTGTTGTTATAATCATGGTCGTGGTTGTTATAATCATGGTCGAGGTGTTATAATTATGGTCGTGGTTGTTATATTTACGGTCGTGGTTGCTATAATCATACTTGTGGTTGTTATAATCATAGTCGTCGTTGTTATAATCATGGTCGTGGTTGTTATAATCATGGTCGTGGTTGTTATAATCATAGTCGTGGTTGTTTTAATCATGGTCGTATTTCTTATAATCATGGTCGTGGTTGTTATATTCATGGTCGTGGTTGTTATAATCATAGCCGTGGTTGTTTTAATCATAGTCGTGGTTGTTATAATCATGGTCGTGGTTGTTATATTCATGGTCGTGGTTCCTATAATCATACTTGTGGTTGTTATAATCATAGTCGTGTTTGTTATAATCGAGATCGTGGTTGTTATAATCATAGTCGTGGTTGTTATAATCATTGTCGTGGTTGTTATATTCATGGTCGTGGTTGTTATAATCATACTTGTGATTGTTATAATCATAGTCGTGGTTGTTATAATCATGGTCGTGGTTGTTATAATCACAGTCGTGGTTGTTATAATCATGGTCGTTGTTGTTATAATCATGGTCGTGGTTGCTATAATCATCGTCGTGGTTGTTATAATCATGGTCGTGGTTGTTAAAATCATGGTCGTGGTTGCTTTAATCATAGTTGTGGTTGTTATAATCATAGTCGTGGTTGTTATAATCATGGTTGTGGATGTTATAATCAAAGGCGTGGTTGTTTTAATCATGGTCGTGGTTGTTATAATCATTGTCGTGGTTGTTATAATCGTGGTCGTCGTTGTTATAATCATGGTCTGAGTTGTTATAATCATGGGCGTGGTTGTTATAATCACGGTCGTGGTTGTTATATTCATGGTCGTGGTTGTTATAATGATACTTTTTGTTGCTATAATCTTAGTCGTGGTTGTTATAATCATGGTCGTGGTTGTTATAATCATAGTCGTGGTTGTTATAATCATGGTCGCTGTTGTTATAATCATGGTCGTGCTTGTTAAAATCATGGTCGTGGTTCTTATAATAATAGTCGTGGTTGTTATAATCATGGTCGTGGTTGTTATATTCATGGTCGTGGTTGTTATAATCATACTAGTGGTTGTTATAATCATAGTCGTGGTTGTTGTAATCATGGTCGTGGTTGTCATAATCATAGCCGTGGTTGTTATAATCATGGTCGTGGTTGTTATAATCATAGTCGTGGTTGTTATAATCATGGTCGTTGTTGTTATAATCAAGGTCGTGCTTGTTACAATCATGGTCGTGGTTGTTATAATCATAGTTGTGGTTGTTATAATCATAGTCGTGGTTGTTATAATCATGGTCGTGAGTTGTTATAATCATATTCGTGGTTGTTATAATCATGGTCGTGATTGTTATAATCATAGACGTGGTTGCTATAATCATCGTCGTGGTTGTTATAATCATGGTCGTGGTTGCTAAAATCATTGTAGTGGTTGTTATCATCATAGTTG
Organism: Homarus gammarus; assembly: GCA_958450375.1. NCBI lineage: Eukaryota > Metazoa > Arthropoda > Malacostraca > Decapoda > Nephropidae > Homarus > Homarus gammarus. Next base: position 5,575 of record CAUDMG010001984.1, read on the forward strand.
TGGTTGTTATAATCATAGTCGTGGTTGTTATATTCATGGTCGTGCTTGTTATAATCATAGTCACGGTTGTTATAATCACGGTCGTGGTAGTTATGATCATAGTCGTGGTTGTTAAATCATCGACGTGGTTGTTATAATCATGGTCGTGGTTGTTATAATCATGGTCGTGGTTGTTATAATCATAGTCGTGGTTGTTATAATCATGGTCGTGGTTGTTATAATCATAGTCGTGGTTGTTATAATCATGGCCGTGGTTGTTATATTCATAGCCGTGATTGTAATAATCATAGTCGTGGTTGTTATAATCATTGTCGTGGTTGATATAATCACAGTCGTGGTTGCTATAATCATGGCCGTGGTTGTTTTAATCATGGTCGTGGTTGTTATAATCATGGTCGTGGTTGTTATTATCATGGTCGTGGTTGTTATTATCATGGTCGTGGTTGTTATAATCATAGTCGTGGTTGTTATAATCATGGTCGTGGTTGTTATAATCATGGTCGTGGTTGTTATATTCATGGTCGTGGTTGTTACAATCATAGTCGTGGTTGTTATAATCATGGTCGTGGTTCTTATAATCATGGTCGTGGTTGTTATAATCATGGTTGTGATTGTTATAATCATAGTCGTGGTTGTTATAATCATAGTCTTGGTTGTTATAATCATGGTCGTGGTTGTTATTATCATGGTCGTGGTTGTTATAATCATGATCGTGGTTGTTATAATCATAGTCGTGGTTGTTATAATCATGGTCGTGGTTGTTATAATCATGGTCGTGCTTGTTATATTCATGGTCGTGGTTGTTATAATCATAGTCGTGGTTGTTATAATCATACTTGTGGTTGTTATAATCATAGTCGTAGTTGTTATAATCATGGTCGTGGTTGTTATAATCATGGTCGTTGTTGTTATAATCATGGTCGTGGTTGTTATAATCATGGTCGTGGTTGTTATAATTATGGTCGTGGTTGTTATATTTACGGTCGTGGTTGCTATAATCATACTTGTGGTTGTTATAATCATAGTCGTCGTTGTTATAATCATGGTCGTGGTTGTTATAATCATGGTCGTGGTTGTTATAATCATAGTCGTGGTTGTTTTAATCATGGTCGTATTTCTTATAATCATGGTCGTGGTTGTTATATTCATGGTCGTGGTTGTTATAATCATAGTCGTGGTTGTTATAATCATGGTCGTTGTTGTTATAATCATGGTCGTGCTTGATATAATCATGGTCGTGGTTGTTATAATCATAGTCGTGGTTGTTAAAATCATGGTCGTGGTTGTTATAATCATAGTTGTGGTTTTAATAATCATAGTCGTGGTTGTTATATTCATGGTCGTGCTTGTTATATTCATATTCGTGCTTGTTATAATCATAGTCATGGTTGTTATAATCACGGTCGTGGTAGTTATGATCATATTCGTGGTTGTCAAATCATCGTCGTGGATGTTGTAATCATGGTCGTGGTTGTTATAATCATGGCCGTGGTTGTTATAATCATATACGTGGTTGTTATAATCATGGTCGTGGTTGTTATAATCATATTCGTGGTTGTTATAATCATGGCCGTGGTTGTTATAATCATAGCCGTGATTGTTATAATCATAGTCGTGGTTGTTATAATCTTGGTCGTGGTTGTTATAATCATGGTCGTGGTCGTTATAATCATAGTCGTGGTTGTTTTAATCATGGTAGTGGTTGTTATAATCTTGGTCCTGGTTGTTATAATCATAGTCGTGGTTGTTATTATCATGGTCGTGGTTGTTATAATCATGGTCGTGGTTGTTATAATCATGGTCGTGGTTGGTATATTCATGGTCGTGGTTGTTATATTCATGGTCGTGCTTGTTATATTCATGGCCGGGCTTATCATAAGCATAGTCGTGATTGTTATAGTCATGGTCGTGGTAGTTGCAATCATAGTCGTGGCTGTTATAATTATGGTCGTGGTTGTTATAATCATAATCGTGGTTGTTGTAATCATGGTCGTGGTTGTTATAATCATGGACGTAGTTATTATAATCATGGTCGTGGTTGTTATAATCATAGTCGTGGTTGTTATAATCATGGTCGTGGTTGTTATATTCATGGTCGTGGTTGTTATAATCATAGTCGTGGTTGTTATAATCATGGTCGTGATTGTTGTAATCATAGTCGTGGTTGCTATAATCATAGTCGTGGTTGTTATAATCATTGTCGTGGTTGTTATAATCATGGTCGTGGTTGTAATGATCATAGTCGTGGTTGTTTTAATTATGGTCGTGGTTGTTATAATCATGGTCGTGGTTGTTATTATCATAGTCGGGATTGTTATTATCATGGTCGTGGTTGTTATAATCATATTCGTGGTTGTTATAATCATGGTCGTGGTTGTTATATTCATAGTCGTCTTTGTTATAATCATTGTCGTGGTTGTTATAATCATGGTCGTGATTGATATAATCATAGTCGTGGTTGATATAATCATGGTCGTGGTTGTTATAATAATAGTCGTGGTTGTTATAATCATGGTCGTGGTTGTTATATTCATTTTCGTGGTTGTTATAATCATACGTGTGGTTGTTATAATCAAAGTCGTGGTTGTTATAAGCATGGTCGTGGTTGTTATAATCATAGTCGTGGTTCTTATAATCATGGTCGTGGTTGTTATAATCATAGTCGTGGTTCTTATAATCATGGTCGTGGTTGTTATATTCATGGTCGTGCTTGTTATAATCATAGTCGCGGTTGTTATAATCACGGTCGTGGTAGTTATGATCATAGTCGTGGTTAAATCATCGTCGTGGTTGTTATAATCATGGTCGTGGTTGTTATAATCATGGTCGAGGTTGTTATAATCATAGTCGTGGTTTTATAATCATGGTCGTGGTTGTTATAATCATAGTCGTGGTTGTTATAATCATGGCCGTGGTTGTTATATTCATAGCCGTGATTGTTATAATCATAGTCGTGGTTGTTATAATCATTGTCGTGGTTGATATAATCACAGTCGTGGTTGTTATAATCATGATCGTGGTTGTTATAATCATGGTCGTGGTTGTTATAATCATATTCGTGGTTGTAATAATCATGGTCGTGGTTGTTATAGTCATAGACGTGGTTGTTGTAATCATGGTCGTGGTTGTTATAACCATGGCCGTGGTTGTTACATTCATGGTCGTGTTTGTTATAATCATAGTCGTGGTTGTTATAATCATAGTCGTGGTTGTTATAATCATGGTCGTGGTTGTTATAATCATGGTCGTGGTTGTTATATTCATGGTCGTGGTTGTTATAATCATAGTCGTAGTTGTTATAATCATGGTCGTGGTTGTTATAATCATGGTCGTGGTTGTTATAATCATGGTCGTGGTTGTTATTATCATGGTCGTGTTTGTTATGATCATTGTCGTAGTTGTTATGATCATAGTCGTGGTTGTTATAATCATGTTCGTGGTTGTTATATTCATTGTCGTGGTTGTTATAATCATAGTCGTGGTTGTTATAATCATGGTCGTGGTTGTTATAATCATTATCGTGGTTGTTATAATCATGGTCGTGGTTGTTAAAATCATGGTCGTGGTTGCTATAATGAGAGTTGTGGTTGTTATTATCATAGTCGTTGTTGTTATATTCATGGTTGTGCTTGTTATATTCATGGTCGTGCTTTTTGTAATCATAGTCGTGGTTGTTATAATCACGGTCGTGGTAGTTATGATCATAGTCGTGGTTGTCAAATCATCGTCGTGGTTTTTATAATCACGGTCGTGGTTGTTATAATCATGGTCGTGGTTGTTATAATCATATTCGTGGTTGTTATAATCATGGTCGTGGTTGTTATAATCATAGTCGTGGTTGTTATAATCATAGTCGTGGTTGTTATAATCATGGTCGTGGTTGTTATAATCATGGTCGTGGTTGTTATAATCATGGTCGTGGTTGTTATAATCATGATCGTGGTTGTTATAATCTTGGTCGTGGTTGTTATAATCATGGTCCTGGTTGTTATAATCATGGTCGTGGTAGCTTTTTCTCAGAAGTATATGAAGCGGTAGATAATGATAAGTCATATGATATAATTTACTTAGATTTCAGTAAAGTATTCGATAGAGTCCGTCATGAGAGATTGATAAGGAAGGTAGAAGCACATGGAATAGGTGGATCATTATTCAAATGGATTAGGTCATTGTTAACTGGTAGGAAACAAAGAGTCAGCATAAATGGATTAAAGTCAGACTGGGGTGCGGTCAAAAGCGGAGTTCCCCAGGGATCTGTATTAGGCCCTCTGCTGTTTGTTATTTTCATTAATGATCTTGATTTAGGCATAACTAGTAGGATTAGTAAATTTGCAGATGATACCAAAATGGGGAGAGTGATAAATTCAGACAGTGACTTTGAACACCTTCAAAGAGATCTAGATACCTTACATGAGTGGTCAGTAGACTGGCAAATGAATTTTAATACTGATAAATGCAAGGTACTAAGATAGGGAAGACGAATACAAACGTTAAGTATAAACTAGGTAACACGGAAATAGAAAACTCAGTTTGTGAAAAAGATCTAGGTGTATTTGTTAGCAACGACTTGAAACCTAGAAAACAATGTATTAGCGTTCGCAACAAGGCAAACAGGATTCTTGGGTTCATATCTAGGTCTGTGAGTAACAGAACTGCTGACGTTATCTTGAAACTTTACCTAGCATTAGTGAGGCCACACATGGATTATGCAGTTCAGTTCTGGTGTCCTTATTATAGAATGGACATAGATTCTTTGGAGAGAGTACAAAGAAGAATGACAAAAATGATCCATAATATTAGAAACCTCCCATATGAAGAAAGACTGAAAAGCTTAGGCTTACATTCATTAGAGAGGCGTAGAGTTAGGGGAGATATGATAGAGGTGTACAAGTGGGTAAGTGGGATTAACAAGGGTAAAATGGAAGATGTTCTGAAGCTCAGTAATAACGAAATAACTAGAACAAATGGCTTTAAATTAGATAAATTCCGATTCAGAAAGGATATAGGCAAGCACTGGTTTGGTAATAGAGTTGTGGATATGTGGAATAGGCTACCGAGTGCTATAGTAGGATCGGGGACGCTAGGGAGCTTCAAGACGAAGTTGGATAGGCACATGGAAGTGCTGGGATGGGTGTGAAAGGGATCTGCCCTGTATGGGCCAGTCGGCCTCCTGCAGTATCCCACTTTCTTATGTTCTTATGTTCTTATGTTCTTATGTTATTATCATGGTCGTGGTTGTTATAATCATGGTCGTGGTTGCTATATTCATGGTCGTGATTGTTATAATCATAGTCGTGGTTGTTATAATCATGGTCGTGGTTGTTATATTCATGGTCGTGGTTGTTATAATCATGGTCGTGGTTGTTATAATCATGATCGTGTTTGTTATGATCATTGTCGTGGTTGTTATGATCATAGTCGTGGTTGTTATAATCATGTTCGTGGTTGTTATAATCATGGTCGTGGTTGTAATATTCATAGTCGTGTTTGTTATAATCATGGTCGTGGTTGTTATAATCATGGTCGTGGTTGTTATAATCATGGTCGTGGTTGTTATAATCATGGTCGTGTTTATTATGATCATTGTCGTGATTGTTATGATCATAGTCGTGGTTGTTATAATCATGTTCGTGGGTGTTATAAGCATGGTCGTGGTTGTAATATTCATAGTCGTAGTTGCTATAATCATGGCCGTGGTTGTTATAATCATAGCCGTGATTGTTATAATCAGTCATGGTTGTTATAATCATGGTCGTTGTTGTTATAATCATGGTCGTGCTTGTTATAATCATGGTCATGGTTGTTATAATCATGGTCCTGGTTGTTATAATCATGGTCCTGGTTGTTATAATCATGGTCCTGGTTGTTATAATTATGGTCGTGGTCGTGATACTTACAGTATCTAATATACTATAAGAAGGAATAGAATAAAGGTTAGAATAATTAGTTAAAGAAATATTCGCCATAAGGAGAGGTTAAAATCATAAAAAACAAAATGATTATGAATCACCGATGATCATTCCGAGATAAATTATATTATGAAGAGAAGTGACCTTGATTCTGGTTAGATTAGTCAACATCTGCTTAAGTCATCACCTGTGTTAAGACATCATAGTCATCATCTACTGTACGTTAGTCAGTTTTAGGCCCATCGCACATAACTGACCGACCATCGATGTTCTTTCTGCGAGAGGGTGTTAGTTTTCAATGCGTCTTATTATTTATGCTGATGGATGTAAGACCTCCTACCCTCACTGACGAAGCTATGGTCAATTTGGTGTTATTCTTGTTTATAAATGCCTTCTAATCTGTCTCGAGTCTATCCGCCCTGTCTATTGTCATCCCAACTTTCTGTTCGTCTGAGTGGTGTTTGAATGTAAGCCCATCTGTACTCTTTGTGTCATCAAATCTGTCTGTCTTATCCGTTGTTGGCATGTGTCTGCCTGTTTGTCTAATGTGAACCAGTCAGTCAGCTGTCTGTCTGTCATGTTATTTGCCATATTGTCTATTTGTGCATGTATGAATCTGTCGATTTTTGTCAACCTCCTGTCTGTTTCACTGTCTATATTCACCCTGTGTCTATTGTAGTCATCTTCTCCATGCATTTCTGTTATTATATTTTTATCTCTTCCCTTTTTCCATGTACAGTCAGCCACAGGAATAAGTATACACTGTAGCTGTAAGGTCGTCTGGTAACGTTGAAACTGCGCATCCAGTCGCATGATGAAACTCAGCTCCCTCCCCACCTGTTATCTCTAACTATTTTTTGTTTCCCCCTTCTTTATTCTTCTATTTACTCATCTTCCTTCCTTTACTAATCCAAACAACGTAAAAAAAAAAGTAGGCTAAGAGAAAAACTGGAGGGAGGAGGAGGGAGCCATACGATAACTGCAATCGTCCTGCTGACAGCGTACAGCGACACCTCTTGCCAGCTTAATTAAAATGGTTAATTAATCCCTTCCTAAATAAACCATCGACATGGGACCAGGTTTGTTCCACTCAACGATTTTTTTGCGATTTTTCCACCAAGTTTGATGAAAAACAATTGTGCCGTTTCGGCTGCCCAGAACAGACACACACACACAGACAGTCAGACACACGTCTAGTCCTATAGTATATTAGATAATGCATTTTAAAATACACAATTAATTAAAAATATGTACCAGAGAAGAAAGAGAGAGACACACTTACAGAAAAAGTCAGTCACCCAAGATGTCATGCCATGAGTATGGACCAGCTAGCTAAGAACTCGTTGGCTGGTTCAAACTGCAATTAATGACGTCAATCAACGTCACAGTGCGTCATAACGGGACTGGCCAATGAGACGGGACTACAAAGTGTGCTGTGGGAGTACTGCCGTGAGCCGTCTGCTGTGGGAGTCCTGCCGTGAGCTGAGTGTGCTGTGGAGTCCTGCCGTGACCTGTGTGTGTGCTATAGGAGCACTGCCGTGAGCCGTGTGCTGTGGGAATCCTGACGTGAGCCGTGTGCTGTAGGAGTACTGCCGTGAGCCATGTGCTGGGGGAGTCCTGCCGTGAACCGAGTGCTGTGGGAGTACTGCCGTGAGCCGTGTGCTGTGGGAATCCTGCAGTGAGCCGTGAGCCGTGAGTCCTGCCGTAAACCGTGTGCTGTGGGACTCCTGCCTTGAGCCGTGTGCTGTGGGAGTCCTGCCGTGAGCTGTGTGTGCTGTGGAATCCTGCCGTGAGCTGTGTGTGTGTGTGTGCTGTAGGAGAACTGCCGTGAACCGTATGCTGTGGGAATCTTTCCGTGAACCGTGAGCTGTAGGAGTACTACCGTGAGCCGTGTGCTATGGGAGTCCTGCCGGGAGCTGGGTTCTGTTGGAGTACTGCCGTGAGCCGTGTGCTGTGGGAGTCCTGCCGTGAGCGCCGTGTGCTGTGGGAATCCTTTCGTGAACCGTGAGCTGTAGGAGTACTGCCGTGAGCCGTGTGCTATGGAAGTCCTGCCGTGAGCTGGGTTCTGTGGAGGTACTGCCATGAGCCGTGTGCTGTGGGAATCCTGCAGTGAGCCGTGTGCTGTGTGAGTCCTGCCGTAAACCGTGTGCTGTGGGACTCCTGCCGTGAGCCGTGTGCTGTGGGAGTCCTGCAGTTAGACTTGTGCTGTGAGAGTCCTGCCGTGAACCGTGTGCTGTGGGAGTACTGTCGTGCGTCGTGGGAATGCTGCCGTGTATCATTACCAGTGTTGTGTGTTTTAATTGTTAAATAGTTAAGTCCACCCTTATACGTTGTTAATACCAACGCTATTATTCTATTGGAAATAGCATAACACAAGAGCTATGGCGTGACATAAAAAAACGTTTGTCTGAAATCCTCCTTTGCCACATGAAGAATTTTGGAAGTACTGCACAAACATGGGTGGACACAATAACAGGTGGACACAACCATAGGTGGACACTATCATGGGTGGACACAAGCATGGGTGGACACAAGCATGGGTAGAAACACCCATCGATTGACACAAACATGGGTAGACACAACCATAGGTGGACACAAACATGGGTGGACACAAGCATGGGTGGACACAAGCATGGGTAGACACAATCATGGGTGGACACAAGCACAGGTGGGCACAATCATGGGTAGACACAAGCATGGGTGGACACAAGCACAGATGGACACAATCATGGGTGGACACAAGCATGGGTGGAAACAAGCACGGGTTGATACAAGCATGGGTGGACACAATCATGGGTGGACACAAGCATAGGTGGACACAAGCACAGATGGAGACAATCATGGGTGGACACAAGCATGGGTTGATACAAGCATGAAGGGACACAATCATGGGTGGACACAAGCATGGGTGGAAACAAGCACGGGTTGATACAAGCATGGGTGGACACAATCATGGGTGGACACAAGCATAGGTGGACACAAGCACAGATGGAGACAATCATGGGTGGACACAACCATGGGTGGACACACGCATGGGTAGACACAACCATAGGTGGACACAAACGTAGGTGAACACAAGCATGGGTGGACACAAGCATGGGTAGACACAACCATAGGTGGACACAAACATGGGTGGACACAAGCATGAGTGGACACAAGCATGAGTGGACACAAGCATGGTGTGGACACAACCATAGGTAGACACAAACATGGGTGGACACAAACATGGGTGGACACAAGCATGGGTGGACACACGCATGGGTAGACACAACCATAGGTGGACACAAACGTAGGTGGACACAAGCATGGGTGGACACAAGCATGGGTAGACACAAACATAGGTGGACATGAACATGGGTAAAGACAAGCATGGGTGGACACAATCATAGGTGGACACGAACATGGGTAGAGACCAAGCATCGGTGGACACAAGCATGGGTGGACACAAACATAGGTGGACATAAACATGGGTGGACACAAGTATGGGTGGATACAAACATGGGTGGAGACAAGCATGGGTGGACACAATCATTGGTGGACACAACCATGGGTAGACACAAACATAGGTGGACACAACTATGGGTGGACACAAGCATGGGTAGACACAACCATGGGTGGACACATCCATGGGTAGACAAAACCATGGGTGGACACAACTATGGGTGGACACAAGCATGGGTAGACACAACCATGGGTGGACACATCCATGGGTAGACAAAACCATGGGTGGACACAACCATGGGTGGACACAAGCATGGGTGGACACAAGCATGGGTAGACACAAACATAGGTGGACATAAACATGGGTGGACACAAGTATGGGTGGACACAAACATAGGTGGACACAACTATGGGTGGACACAAGCATGGGTAGACACAACCATGGGTGGACACATCCATGGGTAGACAAAACCATGGGTGGACACAACCATGGGTGGACACAAGCACAGATGGACACAATCATGGGTGGACACAAGCATGGGTGGAAACAAGCACGGGTTGATACAAGCATGGGTGGACACAATCATGGGTGGACACAAGCATGGGTGGACACAAGCACAGGTGGACACAAGAATGGGTAGACACAATCATGGGTGGACACAAGCACAGATGGAGACAATCGTGGGTGGACACAAGTATAGGTGAACACAAGCATGGGTGGACACAAGCATGGGTAGACACAACCATGGGTGGACACATCCATGGATAGACACAACCATGGGTGGACACAACCATGGGTGGACACAGCCATGGGTGGACACAAGCATGGGTAGACACATCCATGGTTGAACACAATCATGGATGGACACAATCATGGGTGGACACAAGCCCTGGTGGACACAAGTATGGGTAGACACCCATGAGTGCACATAACCATGGGTACTCACAACCATGGGTGGACACAACCATGGGTGGACACAACCATGGGTGGACACATCCATGGGTAGACGCAACCATGAGTGGACACAACCATGGGTGGACACAAGCATGGGTGAACACAATCACAGGTGGACACAAGCATAGGTGGACACAAGTATGGGTGGACACAACCATGGATGGACACAAGCATGGGTAGACACAACCATGGGTGAACACAACCATGGCTAGACACAACCATGGGTGGACACAACCATGGGTTGACACACTCATGGGTGAACACAATCACGGGTGGACACAAGCATGGGTAGAGACAACCATGGGTGAACACAATCATGGATGGACACAATCATGGGTGGACACAAGCACTGGTGGACACAAGCATAGGTAGACACAATCATTGGTGAACACAACCATGGGCGAACACAACTATGGGTGGACACAAGCATGGGTAGACACAACCATGGGTGGACACATCCATGGGTAGACACAACCATGGGTGGACACAACCATGGGTGGACACAAGCATGGGTGAACACAATCACGGGTGGACACAAGCATGGGTAGACACAACCATGGGTGAACACAATCATGGATGTGACACAATCAAGGGTGGACACAAGCATTGGTGGACACAAGCATGGGTAGACACAACCATGGGTGCACATAACCATGACTAGACACAACCATGGGTGGACACAACCATGGGTTGACACAATCATGGGTGAACACAAGCATGGGTGGACACAAGCATGGGTGGACACAAGCATGGGTGGACACAAGCATGGGTGGACATAACCATAAGTGGACACAAGCATGGGTGGACACAACCATGGGTGGACAGAAGGAAGATGAACACAAGCATAAGTGGACACAACTATGGGTGGACACCACCAGAGGTGGATGCAGCCATGGGCGGACACAAGCATAGGTGGACACAACTGTGGGTAGACAGAAGCACAGATAAACACAAGAATGGGAAGACACAACCATGGGTGGACACAAGCGTGAGTGGACACAAGCATGGGTTGACACAAGCACATGTGGACACAAGCATGGGTGGACACAAGCATAGGTGATCACAACCATGGGTAGAGACAAGTACAGGCTATCCGAGTATAGCACCAACTAGTCTATTGACTAGTTTTGATATATTGATATTGAAACAGTTTATTTGGTAAGACAAATACAGACACTGTACAAAGAGGATAATAATAACTATAAACGCCTTAGTTAAGGACGTTCAGGTGACGGGCAAGTCGAAGGGAATGATTGAAACCGTTTTTTGACGAATTCAATATTTATTGATGTAGTCAAAACCTGCAGAGAACCAGGCGTTCATTAGTATTACATGGTGATCTATGTGATACATAATTAGTTAGTCTTAGACGATTTTATCTTAATTACAATTGATTATTAAGCATAGTGACATGATACAAAGTTCATAACTCGATTAATCTTAATTGCACTTCATTCTGCATTGTTTTATTTCTCCAGATAAGGCAGAAACGAGTAGGCATAATTAATCCACAATATTTCAGTACTGAGGGGTATGTCATCACGTTGGCTGTAATTACAAGTGCGGGTCAGTGCGAACCAGAATGGTGTTCCAAGGGACAATAGTACTGTGTAAATTGTTCCAGCACAAAAACTCGGCCAGGATTGGGAGTCGGTGTTTACCACAGAGGGCTGGTGGCTGCATGGTCCTCACAGCATCACTTGAGAAGGCGATCTGCCATCATGGAGGCCAGGCGGCCACGCCACCCTGTAAACCATACACTCAGCAGAATCAGGGCATGTTGTTTGTGCAGGTCGCGTGGGGGGAGGGGGCGGAGCACGTGGTCGCAGACTGATAGATTGAATGTTTGTTCGGGTAAGGCAACGCCAGCACTGTAGTTGAAGCCAGCAGCGATAACAATAACAATAAATAAACTGTTTCAATTCAATTCTGTTTCAATTCAATATTTACTTGGCTCACCTGAGAGCTTGAGCTCGCTTAGTGGCACCTGATATATACAGTACATTAATCTCGAGGAATTATTATATAACATTAATGATCATTTGGATTAGTACATGTAACATGGTGTTAGTATATACATATGGGAGAGTTTTTATTCTAATAGGTATTTCGGATTGTTTAACATTAGCACTAGGATTCTTTTTTTTTTTTTTTTTTAGTTATGAGCCTATTTGCTTCTGTGCCATTTCCTGGGTAAATGTATAGTTTTTGTGATATTTTCCGTGAAACATAACACTAGTTTGCACTGCGTTCAGCGGTCTGGGTAGTGTCCACCCTAAACTATTACAGGAATGTCATCAGGAAATAGCTTTGCCAGTTACACTAATTATAAAAAACCTTGAGTACAGGTTTGGTGTCTACTTTTTGGAAAACAGCAAGAATAGGCTGTACAGTAGGGGGCAGTGAAATTTTGCTCAAAGCTGCACTCTTCAGGTATTGTTCCTTATACATATCTAAGACTCCATGCCAAATTTGAAGCTGATATGTCGAGGTTTAGTCTGCCGCATTTTCTACTGAAATTTTTATATTTCCCTACAGTACTAGCCAAACAGCCGCTGTGGCGGTGCAATGCTCTGTTCAGTGTTTATCAACTTTTTTTTCATATCTCTTATTTCATTTAAGTTGTCTTGTTGCAGATGAGTATGGTGCTATGTCTATATTGATTATCAGCCTTTTCTCATTTCATTTCTCAATGTTGTGTTACTGTACTGTAATGTAGATATCTGGTAGCTGGAGATATTCCTTATGTTGAGGATAATTCAGATGATTCAAGAGATATTCCTCTCGTCAATACTGATGCTGATTTTGTCCCTGATCCAAGGGCTCTGACAGACACCAGTTCACAGAACCGGACAAGACTCCCTACACTGGCTGCCGCTTGTGACCGATACTTGATTAGTGATTATGCTGGAGCTGCCATTGCTACTGCCACCTTAACTGACTATGGCATTATCACAAAGGATGACAAGAGTCAGGTTATTGGACCACATAAGCTGCGGGATGCGAGACAAAAATACCGATTTAAGAGGCAAGAAATTGAGATGGCTAGTTTAGATAATTTGACGTCACTCTATTTTGATGGTAAGAAGACCGCCACTCGTGTGATGATAAAGAATGAGAAGACCGAGAAATGGAGTTCGAGGATGATGGTGAAAGATCATTATGTCATCATGGTTGAGCCTGGCAATGAATATCTCACACATGTGACTCCCAAGACTGGACACGGAAAGCAGATTGCCAAAACTATTCACGAGTTTCTGGTGGAGAAAAATCTAACCCAGCAGCCCATTGTGTGTGTTGGTTGTGATGGAACCAATGTAAATGTAGGATCAGAAAATGGAGTCATTCATCATCTTGAAATGTTACTTGGTCACCCGCTCCATTATTTCTTATGTCAGCTTCACGGAAATGAGCTGCCTTTCCGCCCAGTTTTTTATCACTATGATGGTAAACCAAGTGGTCCTGAGCATTGGCGTGGTCCCATTGGAAAGCAGATCAAGGAGTCTTTGTCTGAGCTTCCAGTTGTCTCCTTCCAGCCAGCCAGTTTCCCTGATTTCCCTGTGTTTAATGATGAAGTGGAGAAAGATCTGTCCTGGGATCAGAAATACCTGTATAGGATTTGTAAAGGAGTTATCACAGGTGTTGTTGAAGATGACTTGGCTGCTATTGAGCCAGGTCCTCCCTGTGTGTCAAGGTGGAACACCTTATGGAGTAGAATCCTCAGGCTGTATGTAGCAACATCAAGACCCAGCCATGAGTTGAAAAGAATTGTCATTACAATAATAAAGTTCAGTGCTCCAATGTGGTTTTACATCAAGATACACCCTTACGTAACACACGGCTCAAGGAACGTATTCCAGTCCCTGCTATATATGAAACACCTGAATAGTGAGCAGGAGACGATAGTGAAGAAGGCTGTCCAGAGAAATGCATACTTCGCCCACACAGATCAACTTCTTCTTGGTATGTGTGCAGATGAGGACATGACTGTTAGAGAAAAAGCTGTCTCAATGATAAGAAAAATTAGAGAGGAGAATCAGCAAAAGGAAGAATGCACTGGCAGATCTGAAGAGGAGGAGGAAGATTCTGATGCTGCTGTTGACGAGAATTTGTTAAACTATACTGATGAGGAGGGTAAAGATGGAGATGGGAATGAGGATGTGCCTCCTGTAGTCAACATGAGAAAGGTGGTGACTCCGAAACTAAAGTGGCAAGCAAAAAACTATCATTCCATGATTAACTGGAGGAATGAACTCAAGACTGAGCCTCCTTACATTGCTTCTCTGTCAAATCTACAGGTTAATGACATTCTTGAGACACCATTAGTGGTGCCCAAGTGGCCAAACAGCACTCAGGCGGTCGAGAGAGGCATAAAAGGGATGACTGAAGCTTGCACTGAAGTGACGGGATACGAATCGAGAGATGGATATATTAGGCAAAGATTATTGTCTAGGAAAATGATGCCAAGGTTCCCCACAAAAAAGAATTTTAATATGAACTTGTAATGATTTTCTATACGGTGTACCTGTAAAATAACATGTGAATTAAATCGATGTCACCCATGTAAAATTTATCATTATCCTGGAAAACATTAAATGACACCTAATTTTTGGTATACACTAAAAGTTGACAAAAAGTCGTTCGCGATGCGGCAGGGTAAGTATGCATGAAATGGCATGAAATTTTGCACAGGTGTTTGTTACAGCCATACAAACGATGCCTGAAAAGTGCAGCCTGCAACTCAAATAAAAGTGTTTTTTCCCTGCCCCCTACTGTACAGTGTATACAAGAAGAGAGACAAACGTGAGCCCTTAAATTATAGGCCAGTGTCATAATTTGGTCAGTGACAGTGTAAGGGCGGTAACGAGCAGGAAGATGATTGCCGTCCCTCACTCGCTCGTTTCCTGGTGTGCGACCCCCACTTGTGGAGGTTAGACGGAGGTGAGAAGGTCGCTGCTACCACTGACACCGGCAGATTCTACCCAGCCGTCAATACAGTCACTACCTTCCCGTCAAATTCTGGTTGTGATCTCATCAAAGGCTCTGGACTCGTGGGCTGTTTGCCCAGACCTTTCACAATTCGTCTGTTAATCTCTGGACACCTACCCCAACCACTACCGCGGCTGCCACGACCGCCAGTTCATCTCCACCGTCTGTGCCCCGGTGTTTCTCCTGCTGTATCAAGACATCGGCCGCTGTCGCTCGTGTAATGAGACAAAACTCACCAGAAGAGGATTACATAAAGGTAGAAGTATAGAGAGTAGTAATGTAAAGATAAGAAGGTTTGGTAGCGTGGCCGCGATGATATTTACTCCGAGTCAATACACTTATATTATAAGGCAATACACATATAGTGCGTCACGTTCTTAAGGGACAACTTCTCAAACACCACTTCGATACAACTATTTATTAATTCACTCAATGACATGGACACGTTAATATCATTATTATATCGGGGTATTAGCACATTATGTTACGTTACTTGACACTGACTCTCGGACACAACAGGAATGAATACCCTTCCCACAGTAGGTAACTCACCCTAGAAATAGTTCTGACAAGACTCCCGTGTACCCTGACGTAGGCCCAGTGGGTGCTTGGCTGTGACTCTGCTTAGCCCGTGACGTCGGGAGGTCTCCCCCCCCCCGCTCCCGACCTGGGGGGAAGAAGAGCGCGACTCTGGGTGAGTGAACAGAATGACCTCCCAATGACCAGAATGAGCTGAATGTGTCGAATAGCAACCAGAATGAGAATGATCCTGTGGGCAGGACTGCCGAGCCCTTATATGGGGGCTCACAGCCGGCGTTTGACCTTCCCAATTAACACTAAACTGGTTAGATCTGGACAGCTGTGTCTAGGTGTGGTCATGCCCAGGTGTGTCTTGGTCAGGTGTGGTTGTAGGTCAAGTCCCCCGCCAATTCAAGTCATTAGCGGGCAAGGTCAGGTCCCTTGGGTCTTGGCCTGGGGTGTGTCCACCTGGTATGTTCA
Source organism: Homarus gammarus (assembly GCA_958450375.1). Lineage (NCBI taxonomy): Eukaryota > Metazoa > Arthropoda > Malacostraca > Decapoda > Nephropidae > Homarus > Homarus gammarus. The sequence goes on from CAUDMG010001984.1 coordinate 21,868, forward strand.
GCTACCACGAGGTCTCTACACACTCTCTGTTATATGTATTTGCTGTTGTATGTGTTATACTTCTCTGGGTTTGTAAGCTATGGTCTGATAATCACTCATTACTCTCGAGTGAGGAGCTGACTGGACTTTCCCCCTGAGAGTGGATCACTGCATTCCAGAACCTTCCCCAGGGCCGCTGCCGTAGGAAATATCTGTTCATTGTTTGATTCTATTGTTGTTGGATTCCATTAATTGCTGACTCCATTTAATTACTTGATTCTGTCAGTTGTTGACTCCCATTAATTGTTTGATTCCATCAATTGTTTGATTCCATCAGTTGTTGTCTTCCATTATTTGTTTGATTCCATTAATTGTTTGATTCCATTAACTGTTGACTGCATTAATTGTGTGACTACCGTAATTGTTATTTTGATGTTTGTTGAGTGGTGTCAGTTTTGTGTTATATTTTTATAGTAAAGAGATGTCAATCTCTAACGGTTGTTTGTTATTCTTCGGAAAACCATGGTCCCTGACTTTCCTTTTTTAAGATCCTGATTAGGCTGGTAAGGGATTTCTATCCCTAAGTCCCAGGCCTTTACAGACAGTAAACACAGTTGGAGGCAAAGAAAAATTACTGCAACAAATTTACTGGTATACTTGTATATAGAAAACTTGACAGCAACAGTTGATGTTATTTAGATTGCAGGAAAGCCTCGACACGGTAGTACGGTACACCATGCAAGGCTGATAACCAAACTTAAAGCCTATGGAATCAAGGGCAAAATCTTAAATTGGCTCAAAGGGTTTCTTAAAGACAAAGAGCAGCTGATTGAAATTAGAGTGGCAGTCCGAAAAGTTGAAGGTTATTTCTCGAGTGCCGCAAGCATCAGAGTTGGGACCTGTTTTATGTGTCTGGTTTTTTTTTTGTAAATGATTTAGTAAATGAATTAGATTGTCCTGCTTTTCTTTTTGCAGATGATGCCAAAATCTTCAAAGTGATAATCTCTGGGGGGAAGACATTCGGGCCATAGAGAGAGAGATTTAATGAATTTACGGGAGTGGAGCAAGAAATGGTTAATTGAGTTTAATGCTTAGAAATATGTTACCATGCATATAGGCCACATGAATCCAAGATACTGTATGTTTATAAACTCAATGGAGTAGAGCTGAAATCATCCGAAATGGAAAAAGGCCTGGGTGTATTTATGTCATCTGATCTAAAACCACCTCAACATAATGCAAAGGTGGGAGCAAAGGGTTACCATCTGGTTGGTCTTATACCTAGAAACTTCTCTTTTATAGACTTGAATATGTGTGAAACTTTATATTTCTCTCCAGTGAGGCCTCACTTGGAGTACGCAGTCCAGACCTGGTTATCCTACTACTGGAAAGGCATTGTGGGGTTAGAAAAACTACAGAGAAGGATGACTAACGTATACTTGAGCTATCGGACTTTGAATATGAAGAGAGATGTAAACGACTGGGACTAACAAAGCTGAGATTTAATAAAAACTTACTAAATCCTAGTGGTGTCTTTCCAGATAAACTGAAAATTGCTAAAGTTCACCCAGCATATAAAAAAAAAATGGGGTTAAAGGTCTTTTCAAGAATTACCGCTCTACATCAGTCTTCCCAACCTTAAGTAAGATACTGGGGAAGCTAGCATGTAGTAGACTAAATTTCTTCTGCATTGTCAATAACATCCTTACAGACTCTCAGTTTGGTTTTAGACCTAGAAAGTTAACTGAAAGCGCTCTTCTATCCTTTACTAATGACATCTTAAACTACTTAGATGAGTCAGTTCACTGTCGGAATATTCCTGGACCTCTCTAAAGCCATTGAACTGTCGACTATACCATCCTCCTGTCAAAGCTTAAACATTGCGGGGTTAGGGGCTTATCCCACAATTTGTTTACCTCGTATCTGTCTAACAGGAAGCAGTATGTCTGTTATAATAATCATCAATCTGACTGTTAGGTTCTGAATAATAAGTTCTATATACAGGAGAGAACACAAACACCTGTATAGTTTTGTAGATTCGGTTTACTGGATAAGAGTATGTACACAAAGGGAAGCAGCACTCTCCCCGGCTAGGCTCCTCTGTCAACTGCTATAGACGACGTATGGCAAGTGATACATTAGCAGCTTCCATACGTCGCCAGGCACATTAATTGAGCATGTGGGATATGGTAATAACATTGCCACACGCTGCTAGCTACATAAATGGAGCACATACATAATATACATACATAATATATAATCCAGCATACAAAATATACATACATAATATATAATCCAGCATACATAATATACATACACCTCCCTCCCCCCTATACGCTCATAGCAAAGTCTTGAGCGGACCTTTTCTTTTGGATCCGTTCTGAGCGTCGAGGGACTTCATCACTGGGAAGGGTATGGGACTCAACACTGGTGGCGGGGCCAGCAGAAGGCATTGTTACGGGTCGGAGAAAACGGCGGTTCCTCCACCACACACGACCACTGGGTAACCGCACCTGGTAGTCCCGTGACCTGCCGAGACCCATGACTACGCCTACTTTGTCCCAACGTAGGGAGGTCGGGTCCTGAACACGGACTTGGGTGCCGACACTCAACCTGGGGAGAGAACGGGCGTGGTCATTGTAGCGGGCGACGACGTCCTGAACACGTTCGGCGGCTCGGCGATCACAATCCTCTGTCTTGGCCTGCCACTCCTTGGAGAAGGATTGAGGGTGAGCAGGGACACAAGAACGAAGGGGGCGTCCATACAAAACCTGGGCAGGGGAGCGTCCGGTGTAGTTAGGTGTGTTGCGGAGTTCAAGAAGACCCCTGTCGAAGGCCTCGCAGTCAATGTTCCCAGAAGGGGCCACCTTAAGGATGAGGTGCTTCAGGGATTTGACAGCAGCCTCATCGTGGCCGTTGGACTGCGGGTAATGGGGCGATGACAACACATGCTGGACTCCCCATCGGTCAAGGAACGCAGCAAAGTCCCGGCTTGTGAACTGAGGCCCTCCGTCGGTTCGCAGGCGTACAGGAACGCCCGCGTCACGGAAGTAGTGGCGGAACTTGCTGATAGTGGCGGCAGACGTCGTGTCATTACCGCACTTGATGACAACCGGCCAACCAGAGAGACGGTCGACGATAACGAGGAAGGACTTTCCTGACACACAGAAAAAGTCGGCCGACACAGACTCAAAGGGGCGGGTGGGGTTGTCGTCACTCATGAAGGGTTCCTGCTGCTGGCTGGGTTGTAATACTTGGCAGGGCTCACACCCACGGACGACATTGGAGATGTCGGAGTTGATGCCGGGCCAGAACACAGTCTGTCGTGCACGTCGTTTGGTGACTGTCGTGAAGGCGAGCCAAGGCGTGGGGACGTGATGCAGCAGGGACAACTACACGTGCTCCGTACAGAACAAGGTCTCCGTCGCAGTAGAGTTCATCGCGGAGTTTCCAATACGGGAGCAGGGTGTTGTGAAGATCGTAACGGTTGCTAGGAAATCCATTCCTCACACACTCGACGAGTCGGACATAGGAAGGGTCATCTCGGGCCGCTGTTCGAAGGTCCTCCATTGCCTTGTCGTCATCTGGTGACAGGTCCGAACGAAGGGATTGGACGGCATGGAGAGTGACCACAGTCCTGACGGAAAGAGCGAGGTCGGCGTCGAGTACATGGTCTTCTGGAGTAGGGCGGCTGACAGGAGAGCGGGATAAGGCATCAGGGATGCAGAGCTCCTTACCAGCACGCCACACTGCAGTGAAGATGTACGCCGAGAGCTTCTCTTTCAGACGCTGGAGGCGAGGGTTCTCAATGGCATCTAGCGTGTAGTGGTTGAGGACCAGGACAAGCGGGCGATGGTCGGTCACTAGGTGAAAGTGTTGCAGGCCTATCAGGTAAAACCTGCACTTGGACATCGCCCAAACCACGGCCAACAGCTCCAACTCAATAGTGGCGTAGCGCGTCTCAGTGTCAGAGAGGAAACGCTAGCCACACTGGACGAGCCGGAACTGCCCTCCACCATGATCCTGCAGTAGGGCGTATCCCACGCCATACAAGCGTGAGGCATCTGTCTGCAGAACTGTCGGCAAGGCTGGGTCAAACGTGGCGAGGACAGGTGGACGAGACAGGGCCTGTTTCACTTGCTGGAAGGCCTTGTCGTGGTCGGGGGTCCACAGGAATGTCCTCTTGGGGCTCATCAGGGGGCGAAGTGGTTGAGCAGCTGTGGAGATGTCCGACGAAAACTCTGCTAACTGGTTGACGAGACCGATGAAGGACCTCAAGTCGGTCAGGTTAGCAGGGGTGGGAAAATCCGTAATGGCGCGGACCTTTTCCGGGTCAGCTGCGATACCATTCCCTGAGAGGGTGTACCCACAAAAGTCAACTGAAGAGCTGGCCAGAACAAACTTGTCGGCATTTAGGGTAATGCCGTGCTTCCGGCACCTGTTGAGTACCTCGTAGATACGGCAGAGGTGATCCATATAATCCTCGTCGTACACGAGTATGTCGTCGACCACTTTCACGCAGTTTGCCAGACCTTGTAGAGCCATATCACCTCGAAGACAGAAAGCGTCTCCTGTAGCGGCGAATCCCATGGGGCCACGGCAATAACTGTAACGTCCATGCGGGGTGATGAAAGTTGTGAGTGGTCGGCCTTCTTCGGCAAGCTCTATCTGCCAGTATCCACACAGGGCGTCCATCGTCGTGAAGAAGCGCGCCTTCGGGTTCACACTGCGCATAGCTGCAAAGGGCGTGGGAGAAGGGTGCTCAGGACGAGACACCTGGTTGTTGAGCTTGGAAAGGTCAGTGGTGATCCGAACACCACCTTTAGGTTTTGCGACGACAACCATCGGGTGACACCATGGAGACGGGTCATCGCCGGTTGGTACAATAATTTCTTGGGCGACCATGGAGTCCAGCTCGTTTTTGACCGCCTCGCGGAAGGCCAGGGGAACCAGTCGAGGGGTGTAAATAGCGAATGGCTTTGCGTCGTCCCTCAGGTGGATCCTCATGGGGGGGCCTGCCATCTTCTTGAGAGGCTTGGATTCCAGAGCGGACTTGGTCACCAGAACGTCGCTGAATTCCTTCAGGAAGTACTTCCGAGCATCCGAAGGAGAGGTGTCACTGGCAAGAGGCAGGGGTAGGGCGGCAGCAGGGTCGTTGCTGCTCCCTTTTTGCACCCTGTTGGCGTGTTTTACCTCAAGAATAGGTTTGGGGAAGTCCTGGGAGATGATGGCCAACTCCTGACAATGTCTGTAGGACAGCAAAGGAGTCTGGACACCGTTATGCACATCAATCCAGGCTTGACACGACCTGTTGCCAAAGGTGACTTGTGCTTGGAGTGAACCCAGGGCCGGGGTCATCTGTGAACCATCTGCCATAAAGCGGAGATCCTTGGGGGGCGGTCCTAGATCACTTGGAGAGAGCCCCAAGCATTGCAAATGCTGGGGACCGATGAATGTAGCATCAGCGCCGGTGTCGGGCAACATCTGAAGGCGGGATGACACACCGCCGTAGGTCACCATGACACTGATGTACTGGGGGACTTTGGTCCTGGGACGCTGGGGGGAGCACACATTCCTAATGTGGCTCGAGCGTTGTCAAGAGTCGTCGTGCCTCTGATTGGAAGACTGTGGGCGGCCCTCTCTGGTGGAAGGGGGCTGAAGCTTCCGCCGACGCGGTCCCTTGGGTTTGTTGGAAGGGCAACACTTGTCATAGTGGCCCAGACGACCACACACATTGCACTGGACGCGTTTGGCTGGGCACCGTACTGTGAGTGACCAGTGGCCCTTATGGTCACAACTGTTGCAGGTAGACTGAGCAGCTGGACACACCTGTGTTCCGTGCTACTTACCACAGCTGTTGCAAAATAAACCGGGCGTGGACGTGGTGGGCGAAGGCGTAGGAACAGACTTCTTGTCCTTCTTGTACCGGGACACAGCGCGTACAGCTGTAGGGGGAGCACGGATGGCAGAGGTGGCACACCTGGCAGCCTCATAGGAGCGACATATCGTCAACACATCCTTAAGAGAAGAGGAAGAGTCGAGGGAGGTGAGGCGTTGGACAAGTTCCTCGTCCTTAACACCCGTCAGGATCACCTGCTTCAACTGGGTCTCCTCGCACTGCTGGTGGTGGCCTGGACATATATCTACCTCTTCCGAGGCTCTCTTAAGACGTACTTAAAAAGGCATCAAAGGACTCACCCTCCATCTGTCTGCAGCTAAACAATTCCCTCCTGCGCAGAGCTTCATTCTGCTGTCCTTTGATGTGCCGTTGTAGAACGTCCAGTACCTCCTCTACAGACAGCGAAGAGGTTGGGGGTACCTGCAACGTATGTTCCAAGACACGCTGAATTTCCAAGGACAGGCACATACGCAGCTGGATGAGTTGTTTAGGCTGTGACAAACTCTGGAGATCCACCATTGTAGAATAATCAGTCCACCGTCGCCGCCATTCACGAAAAGTCTGGAAATTCACCTCAGGCTTCAAGATGGGCGGTGTTTGAGCTGCTGCTTTAGGTGGGGCTGGGGGGCGTGAAGGAAGCATGGATGAGGTATCTGAACCAGTCAGTACCGAGGCAGTGTTAGAGCCAGGGGCTTGGTTAACAGTGAGGCGAGATATCAAGGCTTCAAACCGTTCACTGTCTTCCAATCTCCGTTGGTGGTCTCGTTCTGCCTCTGCTTGCCTTCTGTGCTCATCCGCCAAACGTCTGTGAGCTTCATCCTCGCGTTTCTCATCTCTCATAAACTTCAGTAAAGCAATTATCTCTGGAGACAAAGCTGAATATTGAGGTGAGGGACTGCGCGATGTTGTGGGGGCTGGAGCGTCGTGGCCGGCCTGGTCATCCATCTCTGCGGGGCTATCATCCGCCTGACTCATCCAGACGCTGGGTCCACGGCTACGTAAGGCGTGAGACATAACTACTTCATCTGTGTACTATGTCTTAAATCAGTATTGACCGGTCAGCCCGTCGTATCAACAAGATTTCAGACAAAAAATTAATTAAATACACAGATAAGTAGGTTATATATATAAAACATATATAAAGAAGCCGCGCGGTCAGCGAGTGTTAGTACATGTATGTGCGCGAGGGCAGTGAGAGCGGTCTCCTCGAGCTGTGAAGGGGTGTGGAGACGACGCTGTGAGGGGGTGGAGGGAGAGGCGCGGCGACTCCCAGTCAGTCCAGTTACCCTCAGGACGCGGTCAGAGACGGGTGCACTGAACTCTACTCCTTACAAATGCCCAGAACGTGCCGTATACCTTGGGAATCCTTTAGAACAAGGTCACACATGAATGGCACGAAACACACAATGCACTAAACACTTCACAGAAAATCACTGTCACTGACACTGCTCAAAGTTGCGAAATTCTTCGAGGAGGGATGATGCGCGGGAGTTGACCCAAGGCGAGGGGTCCATAGCCGGCTTTCCACAAACTTTGCACTATCACTCGTAATTATCCAGTAAGATCGGTTCACTGCGCCATGTTAGGTTCTGAATAATAAGTTCTATATACAGGAGAGAACACAAACACCTGTATAGTTTTGTAGGTTCGGTTTACTGGATAAGAGTATGTACACAAAGGGAAGCAGCACTCTCCCCGGCTAGGCTCCTCTGTCAACTGCTATAGACGACGTATGGCAAGTGATACATTAGCAGCTTCCATACATCGCCAGGCACATTAATTGAGCATGTGGGATATGGTAATAACATTGCCACACGCTGCTAGCTACATAAATGGAGCACATACATAATATACATACATAATATATAATCCAGCATACATAATATACATACACTGACTACTTACCAATTTTGTTTGGCGTTCCTCAAGGCTCGATTCTCGGTCCTGTACTGTTCTTATTGTACATAAACGATATAGTCAACTCCAGCACACTCAAAAAATACAAGTTACTTGCAGACGACAGTAATCTCTATGCCAGCAACTCAGATCTCCATTCCTATAAACATTGAATTTACTAAAGTCAGGACCTGGGTAATACGTAATAAACTGCTCCTTAAACCTCGAAAAAACCCATTACAGATCGTTCACAGAAAGAAAAACCTTCCCCTGTACTTTCGTAATACAGTCATCAAACGTGAACAAAATACTAAATTCCTTGGGGTTATTGTTGATGAGAAACTTAGCCGGAGAAACCACTTACAAACCATTCATAGTAAAGTTAATAAACAGTGCAGTTTCATGTATAACACTCGTCAGTCACTCACCCTTGCAACAATGAAAGAAATATATTATGATCTTGTTTACCAACGCTTGATACAATGTCACACACTATTGGAGGCCTCTGGTTCTTCAAAAACACAGCCCCTGATTACTGCACAAAAGAGAGTTGTGCGGACAATGACCTACTTGAAAAAAACTTATCACACTAACGAACAATTTGTCAAATTGAAAATGTTAAAATTCGAGGATATTAACACGTACTGCTGTGCCCTATTTGTTTACAAATCTGTTAATCACTTGATTGACAATAATTATTTCTAGTCCGGAATACTCGGAGATACAACTTAAGACACCCATAGCTACTAAGCCCCCCCCCCCCCCCCGCCCCTCATGCGCTCCTCTCACTCGCAGACCTCCATAAATTATCATGGTGTGAAAGTGTGGAATAACTTACCCCTACCCATCCGAGCAAAGACTAAGCTTCCTTCCTTTTAATCATCTCTTATATTGTACTACCAAAACCATTATATCACATGTTTCATGAGATGCGGCAAAACTTGTAATATAAATGTAAAAATATACATAAAATAAATAAATAACGAAGAGTTAACCGTGGTAACATTCCGATGTGTTCTTACCACCACCACCACGTTATGTGACCTATTCCAGATGATACTAAATGTTATATAATATTCTCTTCAGATAAATGTACAGGTACAGTATATATCAGGTGCCTTCCAGAGAGCTCAGGCTCTCAACTGGCTCAGCCATGTTAATATTGTTATTATTATCAACTCTGTATCTGTGTTTTTCTGGCTAACTAAACTGTTTCAAAAGCAATATCAATAGAGTGTCTTCTTTGGGTATAGTGAAGACAGTACCAGATTCAACACATGTAAACTGAAGAAGAAAAAACGAAGCCACTGGAGAACCTTAGCCAGAGGAAATTCCTTTATTATGAGGATGGTGAGCCCCTTGAACGACCTACCCGAGGACGTAGTTTCTGCTAGACTAGATCAATGTTCCTGATCTTCTAGCTGCCGAAGAGATATTACTATCTTAACTCTTATCAACTAAGGTAGAAGGCAATGAAAGGGAATGAAATGCACAAAAATAATTAAGAAGAAAAACAGTTTTTAAATTAGCTTTAATAAATATGTGCAAATTCAAACTCAAGAAGTATTTTGTGAGATGAGAGCAAAATAAAAAGTCTCTTAACCTCACATGTAATTGAAATAGGTAAGTTGAAATAGATAAGTTGTTGTGTCTGGTGCCGGAGACCCCTCATTTTGTGTGACAGTGATTGCCTGACGAGTATAATAGAGGATACAACACTGTTTATTGATTTTACTGTGATTGGCTTATTTGTGGTTTCTCCAGTTTAGTTTATCATCAACAACAACCCCAAGGAATTTATTATTTTAATAACGTTTGAGGACTGTATTACCAAGATACAGGGGGTCCATATCTGAGGGTAAGTTTTTTCCTTCTGTGAAAGATTGTGTCGTGGGATTTTTCGAGGTTTAAGGTCAATTTATTACATATTAACCAGATCCTGACTTTGATTAATTCAGTGTGCATAGTTCTCATCAAGGAATGGATATCTGAGTGACTGGCATAGAGGTTACTATCGTCTGCAAATAAATTGTATTTCAATAGTGAACAGTACTGGGCCTTGAGGGAAGCTATACAAAATAGGTGAAGAGTCAGATTGATGATTGTTATAGCAGACATACTGCTCCTGTTAGACAGATATGAGGTAAACCAATTGTGGGATAAGTCCCTAGCGCCATATTGTTCAAGCTTTGACAGGAGGATGGTATGATCAACAGTATCAAAGGAATATTCCGAATATTCCGACTGTGAACTAACTAACCTCAAAGGAGTTTAGGATGTCATTAGTAAAGGACACCTGGGCACTCTCACGACCTTCTAGTTCTAAATCCAAGCTAAGAATCTGTAAGGATATTATTAACACTGCAAAGGTAATTTAGTCTATTGCATGCCAACTTCTCCAGAATCTACTTAAGGCTGGGTGGACTGATATGGGGCGGTAATTCTCGAGGAGACCTTTATCTCCAGATTTTGAATATGCTGGGTGAACTTTAGCAATTTTCATTTTATCCGGAAAGACACCGCTAGGTATATTGTCGTCGCCTGCTGCTTCATATTTGGGCAATTGGCAGTATTCACTTGATGGCCGCAGCAGCGAAAAACGAAGTCCATGGGCTTGTATGATGCCCATGGACTCTGTTTTCGCAGACTATAAAAAGTGCTTTATAGTTTTAGGATTTTTATATGTTAGGTATGGTTTGCAAAGGTTTGTTTGATGCCCATGTACTCTGTTTTTTGTGGCTGCTGCCATCGAGTGGAGTATTGCCGGACATTTTTATGATGGTCAATAATTCAGCTGCCGTGACAGGGGATAAGAGCAACTCATGTTGCTGTCTGTTTTGCAGGTAGGCTCTAAATTCCTTATGGTGATTAGGGATGCTCTCTGCAAGATTTCTGCCAATTTTGATAAAATAATCATTGAAATGGTTAATAATGACAGAGGGTTCCGTTACACGCGTATTATTTATCATAAAAGCTGAGTGAGAGCCATGGGTTGAGTGTTCCTGTTCTGAATAGAATTGATGATACTCCAGGTATTCCTACTGTTGCCCGATACTGACTGTAACTTATCTCTGTAGTTTATGTTTTTCTTTTCTCATTGACTTGATTTCACCTGTGACATAGGGCTTGGAGATAGAGGTAAATTTTCACACCTTGCTACTAAACGAAATCGAAGTTGAAACTTTTTCTGGTGGTTTTTGGTGTGTTATGAACGAATTTGACCTTCATTTCTGGCGCAAATCAATAGTTTCTGCTATAAAAATCATGGTAAAAAGTGTTCACTTCAAAGACCACCGGAAAAACAGTTTTCAATCTAACCTAACCTAACCTAACCGGGGAGGCTCCACAGTGTGTACCGCTACGTCGTTCGATGTTCTGGGTGTGGACATCCTCGTAGGAACATAAATAATAATTTTTTAAATATCTCGCTTAAACGCAATTTGCACCAGAAATGCCATTAAAGAAAGGTGTCTTAGAAATGTCAAATTACCGATTGCAACTCTTAATTCCCGAGATTCATTTAGTGGCAACAAGTGAAAAAATACCGTGATAGATATACTTTTCACTATCTTAGTCTTAAGGGGGAAGCATTCGTTAAAGCAAGCATTGAAGATGCAAGAGAAGCTGCAACACATCACATTAGGGTTGTCGGAGACATATACAAGAGCCCATTTAGCAATTATTATTTTTTTTTCAAACAGGAGCATGTTATCGGAGCAGTAGTCTCTGTACTTTACTGTGACTTTACTTGAGCTTTCAGGTCCTGTAGCTGTTTATACCTGTACAGTTTTAAAATAGAAATTGAAATACTTTATTGACCACAAAACTATTACATCAAAAGGACGGGATAATATACTACTCCCACCCTCACCTTTGCTATCCACTTCTGGGGTTTACAAAAAGTCGTAAATGTTAATGCAATAATTATTTTTACAGCACTTTGACATGAACACTGTACTACATTAAAAGAGCAGATAATGTAATCCTACACAAAATTAAATGTTATATCCTTAAACAAAATTTTTATACATTGCAAGAATTACATTAATTTTTCCATTATTAATTACCCAACAAAATTGTTTCTTTAAAGTAGTGATCTCCCTGCTCCTGTATGGTTGGATTTTTTCACATCCTAATACATAATGTTGTAGTGTATGTTCATCCCTAAGATGACACAGTTGACAAGGTTGACCCGCCCCTCCACTGATCTGCCAGTAATATTTGTACCTCAATCTTAGTCTCATTATAATAGTGTTAACAGATGGTACATCTTTTCTGCAGCTTTTCTTGGCCAATTTGTCAACCATTTCATTTAAATGAATACCCACATGTGATGGAATCCATACAAACTCCACAGTACATTCCATTTCTTGCATTACTATAACAAGTCGTTTACAGATAATACCTGTACAGTCACCTCGACAATCGGAATGATCCGCTGAAGTGAGCCCTGTGAGTCCCCTGGTTCAAATTAGATTTTCAACCCATAGATGGAGTTTCTTACAGCACGAGTTAAACAACACGGCGGCTGCTGGAATAGTTGCCGGGAGTGTCCCAACAGGTGGAGCTATTCGCGACTGACGACTTTACACACAAATTACTAATGTAAGAGCAAGCTTAAACCATAATAAAAACATTGTTATAAGAATAATACTGTAGAAAACAATATTTTGGTTACTATACTCCCATATCGTTAATGTAGGCTACTATAGACAAACGTTACCACGCATGTTTCCACATTATGTTGGGCCATTGATTAAAATTACATATTAATTGAAGCTATTTCTTTTCTTTCTTTTTTTTTTACATGTCAGACATGCCATTGAAGTTATGTTGTAATGTATCAACATTTTATCACATTTTACATCATTAATATAAATGAGTAAAACTTTATGACTATCGTATATGTAAGTTTTAACTTCAGAACTAGCAATTATAAAAAGTTATCTTAACATTGCTGAAGGTTAATATTATATACCTCGAGTCTTTCACATCTTGAGGTGTTATAATGTTTCCTTATCCCTCCCAATTACCAACATATTGGTAGCACAAAGTGGGCAGGGTTTTGAAGAACAAGGAAATTGGGAGGTAAAAACACGCCAAAAAAAACTGACGAAACGAGACCTAAAAAATTTTTTTTTATTATTATTATTACTTATTGGGCACCCCCCTACATCCTTGTGTAAGGTGAAGCGCAGAAGCGTTTACAGCGCGCAACAAGGAAGCATGCTAGGTTCATGCTTGCCTTTATTTCTCATGAGTTAAGGGCGTAGAAGCCTGAAGAGTCAAGGGCGTAGAATCCTGAAGAGTCAATGGTTTACGTCTAAGCAAGTTTATTGGAAGCTCCAACAACTTGTCCCTGAATACGAATTCGCAACTTTCGATTTACAGCAGGTACCCACAAAGCTGCGAGGTGAACAGGGACCAAGGGAGGCTGGGAAGTGTGTCCAAATAACTTTCCACGGCCCGGGAATCGAACCCGTGACATCTCACTTGTGAGGCAAGAGCGGTACCGTTCTACCAACCGGCGCCCGACCTAAAGATCTTCCTCACCAGAGAAACCAGAAGGAGCTGACCTAACCTCTTAGTCCCCCTGGACCCCCCCCCCCACCCCCCCCGCTGTGTAAAAAAAAATACCTTAACAGATGCTAGAGGATAAAGTGATGCTACTTGAAGGCTTATAGGAGGAAGTGGTGGATCGGTGTATTCGGCTTGGAACATGTTCAGAGAGAAATATTGTTGGTCATATTCCTTCTTATTGCCAGCACGAAGCACCCAACTCTTTATATCCTTCCACAATCGTTCTATATTTTGCGTATGTATGCCTGTAGCACTTGTAACACTCTCAGAGGTTGGCAGAATTCTATAAGCCTTAAAAATGTCAATGGCAGCGGCTTCATCTTCAAATACACGCCATCTTGCTGTTACCCAATTCGAAAGTCTGATCATGCACAGGAGTATTACATGACACTGAAAGCAACGCTGATTGGTTAGACATAGTCACGTGACACCAAGAGCAATGCTGATTAGCTAAACATAGTCACGTGGCACCAAAACTTTCTGTGATTGGTGCGTGAGTCAGATGGAAACTAAAATATAAATTTGCAACGGAAACGTAATAAAATTTTTTTTTAATTATTTCCCCTCTTTCTCCCTACATAAATATGAAGTTCCGTGTTCGACCCTTCCGAATCTTAACCAAAATACCAGTATGATACACGATTATGATGTCGTATACCTCGACTTTAGAAAATCCTTCGACAGAGGCCCCCACGAAAGACTAAGACGAAAAATGAAGGCTGGTGGAATTGGAGGAGACATTCTAAAATGGATTAGGGCATGGTTACAGGACAGGAAACAGCGAGAAAGCATTAACGGCACTAAATCCAATTGGGGTAACGTCACTAGTGGAGAACTCCAAGGCTCAGTACTTGGACCAATACCATTTATTATATACATAAACGACAGATAAAGGCATAGGCAGTAACATAAGTAAATTTGCTGATGACCCTAAAATAGGGCATGTAATTCAATCTGACGAGGACTCCACAAAATTACAGGAAGTTCTAAACAAATTTTTCGCATGGTCTGAAAAATTGCAGACGAAACTAAATGTGGACAAATTTAAAGTACTTAGTTCGGAGATGTAAACAGAGAAACCAGATAGCAGAGAAACACCGATGTTTTAGAGAAATCCGATGGTGAGAAAGATTTAGGAGTAATAATAAGTAGGAATCTTAAACCAAGTCAACAATGTGTATTGTCTCGAAACAAGACTAACAAAGTACTCGGGTTCATACAAAGGAGTGTTAGTTACAAGACTAGCGAGGTTATCCTACTACAGAATGAATATAGAATCCCTAGAAAAAATTCACAGGAGAATGACGAGACTAATCCGGGCATTAGGAACCATGAGTACAGAGAGAGGTAGAGACTGGAGATGTTCGGGGTACTTAGTTCTAACTACAGGAGCGAACATAAACACCTGTAGAGTTTTGTAGGTTCTTATTAACGGAAATATACAGGAGTGCGCTTACAAGCACAGGTAGTCCCATACACTCTTTATGGGTCAACTGACCTCTCTCTGACCTCTCAGGCGACATGTGGTAAAGTGGTACATTAGCAGCTTCCAGATGTCGCCAGGCACATTATCTAAGCGTGTGGTGACACGAAACAGGGGCATTGCCACACGCTACTGACTGGAGAAGTAATGCATATATATAGTACATACATGGTATACATACAACATACATAATCTACATACACCTCCCCCCCCCCCCCCTATACGCTCATAGCAAAGTCTTGAGCGGACCTTTTCCTGTGGATCCGTTCTGAGTGTCGAGGGGCTTAATCACTGGGGGGATATGAAACTCAGCACTGGTGGCGGGATCAGCGGAATGCGTTACGGGGCGGAGGAAACGGCGGTGCCTCCACCACACCCAACCGCTGAGTAACCGCACCTGGTAGTCCCGTGACCTGCCGAGACCCATGACGCCGCCCACTTTGTCCCAACGTAGGGAGGTCGGGTCCTGAACACGGACTTGGGTGCCTACACTCAACCTGGGGAGAGGACGGGCGTGGTCGTTGTAGCGGGCGACGACGTCTTGAACACGTTCGGCGGCTCGGCGATCACAATCCTCTGTCTTGGTCTGCCACTCCTTGGAGAAGGACTGAGGGTGAGCACTGCTCACTGAGCAGGAACACAAGAACGGAGGGGGCGTCCATACAAGACCTGGGCAGGGGAGCGTCCGGTGTAATTGGGTGTGTTGCAGAGCTCAAGGAGACCCTGGTCCAAGGCCTCGCAGTCAATATTCCCAGAAGGGGCCACTTTGAGGATGAGATGCTTCAGGGATTTGACAGCAGCCTCAGCATGGCCGTTGGACTGCGGGTAATGAGGCGGTGACAACACATGCCGGACTCCCCATCGGTCGAGGAACGCAGCAAAGTCCCGGCTTGTGAACTGGGGCCCTCCGTTGGTTCGCAGGCGCACAGGAACGCCCACGTAACGGAAGTAGTGGCGGAACTTGCTGATGGTGGCGGCAGATGTTGTATCATTACCGCACTTGATGACAATCGGCCAACGAGAGAGACGGTCGACGATAACCAGGAAGGACTCTCCTGACACACAGAAAAAGTCGGCCGGCACAGACTCAAAGGGGCGGGTGGGGTTGTCGTCACTCGTGAAGGGTTCCTGCTGCTGGCTGGGTTGTAGAACTTGGCAGGGCTTACACGCATGGACAGCATTGGAGATGTCGGGGTCGATGCCAAGCCGGAACACAGTCTGTCTTGCACGCCGTTTGGTGGCCTCGGCTCCACGGTGACTGTCGTGGAGGCGAGCCAAGGCGTGGGGACGTGAGGCAGCAGGGACAACTACCGAAGGAGAGGTGTCACTGGCCAGAGGTAGGGGTAGGGCGGCAGCAGGGTAGTTGCTGCTCCCTTCGTGCACCCTGTTGGCGTATTTTACCTCGAGAATCGGTGTTGGGAAGTCCTGGGAGATGATGGCCAACTCTTGGCAATGTCTGTAGGACAGCAAAGGAGTCAGGACACCATTATGCACGTCAATCCAGGCTTGACACGACCTGTTGCCAAAGGTGACATGTGCATAGAGAAAACCTAGGGCTGGGGCCATCTGTGAACCATCTGCCGTGACGCGGAGGTCCTTGGGAGGCGGTCCTAGATCACTTGGAGAGAGCCTCAAGCATTGCAAATGCTGGGGACCGATGACCGTAGCCTCAGCGCCAGTGTCGGGCAGCATCTCGAGACAGGATGACACACTGCCATAGGTCACGATGACTCTGACGTGCTGGGGGACTTTGGTCCTGGGACGCGAGGATGAGTACACCCTCCTAATATGGGTCGGGCTTTGTCCAGGGTCGTCGTGCCTCTGATTTGGCGACTGTGGGAGGCCCTCACTGGCGGAAGGGTGCTGCTGCTTCCACCGACGCTGTCCCTTGGGTATGTTTGTCGGGCAACACTTGTTTAGCCCTGACTTCCATAAGGTGATATAACAAAGATACTCAAACTATCCAACCAGGATAGGAAATAGAGTAGTGGATGAATGGAACAAGTTACCAAACATCATCATTAACTCGAATACGCTGGATAGCTTCAAACATAGGTTGAATAGATACAGATATATGAGCGATAGGGGTTGAATGTAAACGGGACTACTCAGTATGGACCAATAGGCCCGCTGCAGTTTCCTCCATCTTATGTTCTTATGTTTATGATTTATGGCTCTGACAGTCAAGAGCACCGTTTTGTTGGGCAGGTACTTCTACAATGACACTTTCTAAATCCTTCACCTCGACAGATACTCCGTGTGGGCACAATTATTCCATTTTTTGTGTCTATCTTGTAAGAACTTTCTTCCTAAGAAAACACATCTGGTAAGGTACCACATTGATGGTTTCATGGTATATCTCCTGCATAAGGTGCTTTTATTGCACTTTCAATTGAAAAATAAGCGTCTTTGGTTGTTAAATCATATTTCTTTTATGTAATACAGATTCACGTATAAACATGTTATCGGCATACATGCAAAATATATTGAAATTTCTGTGTTGTCATAATGATCAGGGCCATAATTTGCCGTTGTATTATAAATGACTTTCTTCCCTGAAAAATTCAATAACCAGTCATATTCACCAGGAGAGAGAGAGAGAAAGAAAGAGAAAGGGAGAGGACTCATTTGTTTGTAAATATTTTTTACTATTACATTCAGAACGAAATGTTAGAGGGAATGTGTATAACATACTCAGGTAAGGGATATTATAACCAAACATGCTTGCAGGTGTGTGTAGTTCAGGATCTCAACACTGCAAGTGCTGTATTATTTCATTTTGTTTTGATACTGACTCGTTCGGAAGGAGACACGGATTTTTTGAGGTGACTGTACGAATCCAGGAAAAAAAGTCACAGATAAAAAGGCACGGAAAAAACCTAACCTAACCTAACCTAAGCTAACCTAACCTAGCCTAGCCTAACCTAACCTAACCTAACCTAACCCAACCTAACCTACTTGCAATTGCCATTATATAATATATTGTGTTGTCAATGTGTACAAGTCATGTGACTTTTTTTCCTGTGGACTTTACTTCCGTTCACCGACTGTACTTACCGTACATGTACTTCATGATCTGGGCAATTTCACAAACGGGGCCTAACGCATGCTACGCCCCGTTTGTGGGTAACACACACACACACACACACACACCTTCACAAAAACTGGGTATAATCAAACTGTGATGAACACAGATGAAACACATTATTTCGTCAATGTTTCATTAACGTTAACATTATTTGTATGGTATCCTAGAATATTGTTTCTAATTTGATTATGAAACACATTGGCACTTCCATGTGACAAACATATATTGCGCAGGTTGGTTCAGGTATGCGTAGTACCTGCACGTACCGTACATTTACCGTTCTGGGTTGTATCGATATCATTTATTATGTCACGTCGTCTATTGGCAAGTTGTGGCCACCAAAAGCAACAGCATAACACAAGGTGTCATATGATGAGGCTGCCACTAGGGCGATAAGTCTAGTGTGATGTTTATTACTTCACCAGGAAATGTCCGACACTATTTTGCGGAATTCTGTACTTTCCTATCACTCTTAAGCAGTCTTAATGTGTTTCATTATTTATTTTTGTCTTGAAAATACGTCACTGAGATCAGATATAAAACCTTTGGTAGATAATTGGAAAATACACTTCTTATAAAGCTTTGTCTTGAAACTTAGCACGAAAGTAACTAACAATGATCAACAACCAAAGAACCTTTGCCTCTGGAATTTATTAGTAGACACACAACTGCACATCACAGTAAGATGTGAATTGCACGGAGGAACAAAATACACACACTGTATAGAAGTTTCACATTTATAATAAATGAAAATGAAATGTTTGTGTCACTTGCAAATGCAAATGCAACGTTCACTAGAATTACTTCTTAAAAACTTATTTTGCACAAGGTACTTATAAACTCTAGGGACAATTTTTAGTCCAGGAAAAACGGGAAAACGTTGCTAAATATGGTAGAAGACTGTGGCAGCAAGATAGAGGAGAGTACATCGCTGCATCCTATACGTGTTCACACTCCCGCTCATACACATCGACAAAAAAATTCGATCACAACATATGAATCGTCCTTACTGCTTAAGATCTGATGTGACACGCAAGGAAGTACGGAGACGGAATCATCCCCTAGAAGGTTCTTCATATCGCTCCAGCAATAAGAGGAGGCAGCGGGGCAGAGCAGTAACACACACACACCAGAACACAGGCACTGAGCAGCAGCTGAGCTGGCCAGACCTCCACAGTCCACACCCCAGCTAACATGTGTGCTGTGGTGCAGGTGTAGTGCAGCTGTCCCGCCACCTGCCATGATGACTATGCCACAGGTATTCGTGTGGATTCTGTAATGTTTCGCCCAGTGGGTGGCATTTTATTTGTTGTCATGTTTTTGTTCAATCACTTGAAGCACATTACAAGCTTCTGATAAAGACTACTCAGATGATTGTAGTCGTCCAAGCTTTAAGAAACAGAAAAACATTTGGGTCCGTAAATTACGAATTTGTGAGCGTAAAAAACAGATTTACCATCAACCACTGAATATCAACAAATTGGTGATCATTTAATTCCAGAAGAGTCATCCACTTAAGGACCCGCGGTGGCGACATTCATTGAAGCAAACTACTTGGCAGATCATTTACGTTCAACAACCGGAACAACTTCTCCAGGACACACCAGTTAATGTGAAGTGTGTAGGGCAAGCGGCAGGAGCAGCACCCCTGGGCCTCCAGACGCAGCAAAGAACCTGGTAAACAAACTCCCACAAGGTTACGTCATCCAGCAAGGTTTCCTCGCGTGCGTCGTGGCGTAACCAACCCACAGCCCTGGCTACAAACACTACACACCTATCTGTTTAACAGTGGCACCAGAAATCTTGCTTTATGATATTTAGGATATCTACTGTACAGTATCTTAGTAATAATGGAACGTAATTTTAATCCCAGCAAAAAATAGGAACACACCTTATTTCATATGCTCACGTACTGTACAGTATATACTGTCGAGAAAATAAATAATAATAAAAAAGTGGAATAAGCTGTTTCGGTGCAGTCTATAGTTATGAGGGAGAGCTCGTGGTGGCGAGGACACACTCAGGACACATTGCAATACATACTGTCTGGTGGTTTCCGCTCAACACATCAGCGACGCTCTCCACTTCCACCACGGTGCACACTAACACCCAGGACTCACCAACCAGTCCCTCAAACTATCCCCGCCTGCTGCTGCTGCTACATCACACCCGGTACATTTCAATATAAAAATTGTAACCATCCCACACTTTAACAATTTGTCCTTATTCTTCAACACACGGTACACTCAGTATACACTCCCGGTACACTCAGTATACACTCCCGGTACACTCAGTATACACTCCCGTACACTCAGTATACACTCCCGGTACACTCAGTATACACTCCCGGTACACTTAGTAGACACACCCGGTACACTCAGTATTCACTCCCGGTACACTCAGCAGACATACCCAGTACACTCAGAAGACACACCCAGTACATTCAGTAGACACACCCAGTACACTCAGTAGACATACCCGGTACACTCAGCATACACACCCGGTACACTTAGTAGACACACCCGGTACACTCAGTATTCACACCCGGTACACTCAGCAGACATACCCAGTACACTCAGAAGACACACCCGGTACATTCAGTAGACACACCCGGTACACTTAGTAGAAACATCCGGTACACTCGGTAGACACCTCCGGTACACTCAGTTGACATGCCCGGTACACTCAGCAGACATACCCAGTACACTCAGAAGACACACCCGGTACATTCAGTAGACACACCCAGTACACTCAGTAGACATACCCTGTACACCCAGTAGACATATCCGGTACACTCGGTAAATACACCCGGCACACTCAGTACATACACCCGGTACACTTATTAGACACACCCGGTACACTTAATAGACACACCCGGTACACTTATTAGACGCATCCGGTACACTCAGTAGACATACCTGATACACTCATTAGACACAACCGGTACACTCAGTAGACAAACCCGGTACACTCAGTACATACACCCGATACACTTATCAGACACACCCAGTACATTCAGTAGACACACCCGGTACACTCAGTACATACACCCGATACACTTATTAGACACACCCGGTACACTTAATAGACACACCCGTTACACTTATTAGACGCATCCGGTACACTCAGTAGACATACCTGATACACTCATTAGACACACCCGGTACACTCACTTGACATGCCCGGTACACTCAGCAGACATACCCAGCACACTCAGAAGACACACCCGGTACATTCAGTAGATACACCCAGTACACTCAGTAGACATACCCTGTACACCCAGTAGACATATCCGGTACACTCGGTAAATACACCCGGTACACTCAGTACATACACCCGATACACTTATTAGACACACCCGGTACACTTAATAGACACACCCGGTACACTTATTAGACACATCCGGTAAACTCAGTAGACATACCTGATGCACTCATTAGACACAACCGGTACACTCAGTAGACAAACCCGGTTCACTCAGAAGACATACCCGGTACACTCAGCGCACACACCCGGTACACTTAGTAGAAACATCCGGTACACACCTCCGGTACACTCAGTTGACATGCCCGGTACACTCAACATACACACCCGGTACACTTAGTAGACACCTCCGGTGCACTCAGTAGACATGCCCGGTACACTCAGCACACACACCCGGTACACTTAGTAGAAACATCCGGTACACACCTCCGGTACACTCAGTTGACATGCCCGGTACACTCAACATACACACCCGGTACACTTAGTAGACACATCCGGTACACTCAGTAGACACACCCTGTACACCCAGTAGACATGCCCGGTACACTCAGCATGCACACCCTGTACACTTAGTAGACACCTCCGGTACACTCAGTTGACATGCCCGGTACACTCAGCAGACATACCCAGTACACTCAGAAGACACATCCGGTACACTCAGTAGACACACCCTGTACACCCAGTAGACATGCCCGGTACACTCAGCATGCACATCCTGTACACTTAGTAGACACCTCCGGTACACTCAGTTGACATGCCCGGTACACTCAGTTGACATGCCCGGTACACTCAGTAGACATACCCTGTACACCCAGTAGACATATCCGGTACACTCGGTAAATACACCCGGCACACTCAGTACATACACCCGATACACTTATTAGACACACCCGGTACACTTAATAGACACACCCGGTACACTTATTAGACGCATCCGGTACACTCAGTAGACATACCTGATACACTCATTAGACACACCCGGTACACTCACTTGACATGCCCGGTACACTCAGCAGACATACCCAGCACACTCAGAAGACACACCCGGTACACTCAACATACACACCCGGTACACTTAGTAGACACATCCGGTACACTCAGTAGACACACCCTGTACACCCAGTAGACATGCCCGGTACACTCAGCATACACACCCTGTACACTTAGTAGACACCTCCGGTACACTCAGTAGACATGCCCGGTACACTCAGCACACACACTAAACATAATAACATAGAACATAAGAATGGAGGAAACTGCAGTAGGCCTATTGGCCCATACTGGGCAGTCCCATTAACACCTAACTCCTATCGCTCATATATCTATCCAACCTATGTTTGAAGCTATCCAGCGAATTAGAGTTAATGATGGTGTTGGTAACTGGTTCCACTCGTCCACTATTCTATTTCCTAAATCTAAATTTGTCCAATTTAAAGCCATTGCTACAAGTTCGCTCCTGGTTAGATACTTTGAGTACCTTTCTTATATCACCTTTGTTTAGCCCTGACTACCATTTATACACCTTGATCATATCGCCCCTCACTCTACGTCTATCGAGGGAGTGCAAATTAAGATGCTTTAACCTGTCTCTGTACTCAAGGTTCCTAATGCCCGGAATTAGTCTTGTCATTCTCTTT
The DNA here is from genome assembly GCA_958450375.1 of Homarus gammarus. Classification (NCBI taxonomy): domain Eukaryota; kingdom Metazoa; phylum Arthropoda; class Malacostraca; order Decapoda; family Nephropidae; genus Homarus; species Homarus gammarus. The sequence goes on from CAUDMG010001984.1 coordinate 44,694, forward strand.
TGAATTTTTTCTAGGGATTGCATATCCATTCTGCAGTACTGTGACCAGACCTGAACTGCATAATCCAAGTAAGGTTTCACAAGCGCAAGATATAGTTTCAGGATAACCTCGCTAGTCTTGTATCTAACACTCCTTTGTATGAATTCAAGTTCTTTGTTAGCCTTGTTTCGAGCAAATACACAGTGTTGACTTGGTTTAAGATTCATAATTAGTAGGTAGTAGGTAGTAGGCAGCTACCAAACAGGGAGGTACTACCGCCTGGGAAGATATTGGAAGCATGGCATCACGAAAATTGTGACCAAGTCCCAGGTTGTTGATCTGACTCTCTGCTTCATTTACACACAATTGCAGAGTCTCAATTGTTTCTCTTACTATTGACAACAGAACAGACATACTCTGTATATTGTTTCTCACTTTTGATCTTTTTTTAATTTTGGATTTCTTTATGGTTCTTGATCAATATTATTATTATTATTATTATTATAATTATTATCATTATTATTATTATTATTATTATTATTACTATTATTATTATTATTATTGTAAACGCCTTAGTTAAGGACGTTCAGGTTACGGGCAAGTCGAAGGGAATGATTGAAACCCGTCTTTTGACGCATTCAATATTTATTGATGTGGTCAAAACCTACAGAGGAGAAGGCGTTCATAATATTACAAGGTTAGTCTCACTCAATTTTATCTTAATTACAATTTATTAAACATACTGACATAACACAAAGTTCATAACTCTATTAATCTTAGCTTCGCTTCATTCTGCATTGTCTTATTACTCCAGGTTAGGCAGAAACAAGTATAGGCGTAATATTTCAGTACCGAGGGGTATGTCATCACTTAGGCTGTACTTACAAGTGCGGGTCAATGCAGATCAGTATGGTGTTCCAAGAGAAAACAGAATTGCGTAAATCATCCCAGCACAAATTCTCGGACAGGAGAAGGCTGGTCTTCACAGCATCACTAGAGAGGGCGATCTGCCACATGGAGGGGCGGGTAGCCACCGCCACCAGTCTAAGACAGTCCACTCAGCAGAACCAGGACTTGTCCGTAAACACTTCTACATCTGGCGTGGTCACAGGTCGAAAGATTTAAAGGCATCACACGCCAGCACTGTAGCTGAAGCCAGCGGCGATAACAATTATTATTATTATTATTATTATTATTATTATTATTATTATTATTATTTTTATTGTTATTATTATTATTATTATTATTATTGTTATTATTATATTATTATTATTATTATTATTATTATTATTATTATTCCATTTCTGCTCCGAAATCTTTCTCACAGTCGGATTTCTCAATAACAACTTTGTTCAACTGATATGTGGTTTTTCTGTTTACATCTCCTTGACTAAGTACTTTACATTTGTCCACATTAAATTTCATCTGCCATTTTCAGACCACGCAAAAAAAAAATTTGAGCTTCCTGGAGTTTTCTGGAGTCCTCATCAGATTTAATTACACGCTTTATTTTAGTGTCAACAGCAAATTTACTTATGTTGCGGTCTAAGCCAATATCTATGTCGTTTAAGTGTACAATAAATAGTAAAGGTCCAAGTACTGAGCCTTGGTGTACTCCACTAGTGACGTTACCCCAATTAGATTTACTACCGTTAATGCTTACTCGCTGATTCCTGCCCTGGAATCATTCCCTAATCCATTTTAGAATGTCTCCTCCAATTCGACGAGCCTCCAATTTTCGTAATAGTCTTTCGTGAGGGACTCTGTCGAAGGATTTGCTAAGGTCGAGGTATAGCACATCATAATTGTGCCCGCCATCCACTAATTAGAAAACAGTTGAAAAGAATGTTAATAAATTAGTCAGACATGAACGCCCACTTGTGAAGCCATGTTGGGAATCATTAATCAACTCGTGCTTCTCCAGGTGATTTCGAATCGAGTTTGAAATTATTGCTTCCAGCAATTTGCCAACAATTGATGTTAAACTGATTGGGTGGTAGTTAGATGATAGTGTTCTTAGTGAACAGAACATTGCACCGCCACAGCGGCTGTTTGGCTAGTACTTTAGGAAAATTTAAAAATTTCAGTAGAAAATGCGGCAGACTAAACCTCGACATATCAGCTTCAAATTTGGCATGGAGTCTTAGATATGTATAAGGAACAATGCCTGAAGAGTGCAGCTTTGAGCAAAATTTCACTGCCCCCTAGTGTTCTATCTCCATTCTTGAAAATCGGTATCACATTCCATGGTTCTGGTACTACACCCATTTTTAATGACATGTTAAACAAATTTGCTAAGAGCATACTAAGCTGTTCCTTACATTCGTTTAATACTCTGGCAAATATCTCATCGGAACCTGCTGACTTATTAGGCTTTGGCTTGTCTATTTGCTTACTAATATCGTTACTAGTCACTACTATCTCGCTTAATCTATTTCTTCACTATATCTGTATAGAGACGGTGCCTCGAGTATCATGTTTAAATTTTCGGTGGTGAAAACAGTTGAAAAACATCTGTTCAGCTTATTGTTCATTTTTCCGTCGTTATCAGTTAGCTCGCCGGTATCTGACTGTATTGGTTAAATTTCGTCTCGTGTTTAGTTTGATACATTTGGAAGAATCCCCTGGGGTTTGACTTCGCCTGCCTTGCTACCTTCAATTCACTATTCCTCTTTGCTTTTCTTATCTCGGTCTTAACCCTACTGGCCAATACCTTATAATAATCTCCTAGGTAAACTTCACCACAATTTATTCTCCTACCTATAGCCTTCCTTTGCACAATAATATTCTATAAATAATTATTTATCCATTTGGTAGGTTCTGCCTTTGTGCATTAATTAACTCATTATTGTTGTGGAACTCTTCAACCTCAGATTTCGTGTTCAGTTCATCCTCAACTATCATATTTTGTGAGTTTATCATAGGTCAGGTCACCAGATAAAGTGAGGTCGCCCTCTGTGGTTACATTGTGTGAGGTCACCTCACCTGAGGTCAGATAATTCACCCCCAAACGTAATACCCTTTCTCTCAGCTGCCTCCTCAACCTATCAAAGTTTGCCCTTATGAAATATGGGACTTTAATGGAATTTTCCTTGAGACTGACATTAAGTTCCATTTTGAATAATACTTCTTTCTGATCCCTGTGAACTAGTTCGTTCCCTACCTCGACATTACTAATGTGGTTTTCTCTGTTTGGCAGAACTAAATCGAGTTTATTATTACCTCGGGTGGGTTCTGCTATATATTGACTTAGGAAACAGTCCTGAACTGTTTCAAGAAAATCCTCTGATTCTGAGTTACCCCGTAAGGTTGGTCCAATCTATTTGACTAAAGTTAATCACTTATTATACGGACTCTGCTATGTCTGGATGACCTGCACATTTCATCCCAAATATATCGCTCATTAACTCTATCGAGATTAGGAGGTCTGTATATTGCTCCTATGATTAATTTTTCCCTGCCATCAGTTTATTCTATCCAAATTGTGTCTGTACTCAGTTCAGTTTGTATTTCCTTATTAATTTCACACTTCAAATTATCCCTGACATATATCGCTACTCCACCTCCTTTCATAATCTGCCTATCAGTATGGAATAATTTGTAAGCTTTAATTTGGTATTCGACAGGTAACTCACGCGAGTCCAAGTTTATCCATGTTCAGTGACTGCTATTATATCGATTTTTTCGGTACATACAAACGCCCTGATATCATCCATTTTGTTTCACATACCTCTACTGTTTGCGTAGTAGACATTTAAGTTAGTTGTGATCTGAGTCCTCTCTTTGTCTCGTTTAGGTTTTAACTCCCTGCATAATTTAGTTTTGTCATCATTACTAGCAATGTTTCTCTGTAACTTTTCATTTTGTTTACCTGCACCCACTGCACTGCAGTCTCCTCGATCCCTGTACTCACCTGTTCCCCCAGCAGTTTAAAGACTTCGACATATTTTGAACTGCCCTCTCGAGAGAGCCAGCCAGGGTTGCCACCCCATCCCTAGACAAATGTGCCCCATCTCTAGCATAAAGGTCCCTTCTGCCGTAAAAGTTGTCCCAATTGTCAACGAATGGGACTGATATTGACTTGCAATATCTGTCAAGACGGCCGTTGACACCAACCGCCTTTGAAAACCATTCATAGCTAACTGGAATGTATTAGGATGAAGGGAGGGATCCCTATCATATGTGGTGTCCTGCCTAGAAGGAGAGTTGGCAGTGAATAGTTGTCAAGGGCAGTTGGTGTCAACATCCGGCTTGACAGTTATTGCAAGTCAATATCAATCTCATTCGTTGACAACTGGGACAACTTTTACAGCAGAAGGGACCTTTATGCTAGGGATGGGGTACATCTGTCTAGGGCTGGGGTGGCAACCCTGGCTGGCTCTCTCGAGAGGGCAGTTCAAAATATGTCGAAGTCCTTAAACTGCTAGGGGAACATGGGAGCACGGGGGTGGAGAAGACTGCAGTGGGAGCTGGTAAACAAAGTGAAAGGTTACAGAGAAACATTGCTAGTAATGATGACAAAACTAAATAAGGCAGGGAGTTAAAACCTAAATGCGTTAAAGAGAGGACTCAGAACACGACTCACTTAAATGTCTACTATGCAAACAGTAGAAGTATGCGAAAAAAATAGCATTCACCGAAACATGGATAAACTTAGACTCACGTGAGTTACCTGTCGAATACCAAATTGCAGGTTACAAATTTTTCCATACCGATAGGCAGATTAGGAAATGAGGCGGAGTAGCAATCTATGTCAGAGATAATCTGAAATGTGAAATAAATAAGGAAATGAAAACTGAGTGGAATACAGAAATTATTTGGATAGAATTAACCGATGGTAGGAAAAAAATCACAGGAGTAATATATAGACCCCCTAATCTGATAGAGTTAATGAGCGACTTATTTGGAATGAAATGCACAGGGCTTCCATTCATAGTAAAGTGTGTATATTAGGCGACTTTAACTTTATCCAAATAGATTGGATCGACCTTAGGGGTAACTCAGAATCAGAGGATTTTCTTGAAACAATTCAGGACTGTTTCCTAGGTCAACATATAACCGAACCCACCCGGGGTAATAATATAGTCGATTTAGTTCTGTTAAACAGAGAAAACCACATTAGTAATGTAGAGGTAGGGAACGAACTAGTTCACAGCGATCACAAAGAAATAAGATTCCAATTAGAATTTGAGGGTAGACTCAAGGAAAATTCCATTAAAATCCCAGATTTCAGAAGGGCAAACTTTGATAGTTTGAGGAGGCAGTTGAGAGAAGGGGTATCACACTTGGGGGTGAATTACTTGACCTCACATGAGGTGACCTCACACAATGTACTCACAGAGGGCGATCTCGCCTCACCTGGAGACCTGACAATGATAACCTCACAAAATATGACGGTTGAGGATGACCTGATCACGAGATCTGAGGTTGACGAGTTCCACAACAATGTAAATAATAAGTCATTTAATGCACAAAAACAGAATATACCATACATAAAACTCGTGTCAAACAACAATGACCCTGAATGGATAAATAGTTATTTAAAGAAGGAAGGCTATAGGTAGGAGAATAAATCCTGGTGAAGTTTACCTCCGAGATTATTATAAGGTATTGGCCAGTAGGGTTAAGACCGAGATAAGAAAAGTCAAGTGGAATAATGAACTGAAGGTAGCAAGAGAAGCGAAGTTAAATTCTAAGGGGTTTCTTAAAATGTATCAAACTAAAACACGAGAAAAGATTGGACCAATACAGTCAGATACCGGCGAGCTAACAAATAACGACAGAGAAATGAACAATAATCTGAATAAATATTTTTCAACAGTTTTCACCACCGAAATTTTAAACATGATACCCGAGGTACCGACTACATACAGAGGTAGTGAAGAAATAGATTAAGCGACATAGTAGCGACTAGTAACGACGTTAGCAAGCAAATAGACAAACTAAAGCCTAATAAGTTACCAGGTCCCGATGAGATATTTGCTAGAGTATTAAAGGAATGTAAGGAAGAGCTTAGTATGCCCTTAGCAAAGTTGTTTAGCATGTCCTTAAAAACGGGTGTAGTTCCAGAATCCTGGAGGATAGCGAATGGAATACCGATTTTCAAGAAGGGAGATAGATCACTAACCTCTAACTACCGTCCAATCAGTAATTGCAGGCAAATTACGGGACGCAATAATTTCAAACTATTCGAAACCACCGAAGGGTCGAGACGTGCCTGGCGCTCCTCTCTGAGCAGCCAGGTCAACTGTTGTGTTGGCCCATACCAGCCCCCTCCCCTGAACCCTCCTCCCCACCGGAATATCAACATGTTCTAGCCAGAAGTTGCTGTTTCATTTAGGAAAGGAATGGAACCAGTGTTAAACAGAGGTGAACAGTGGTGAACGGTGCTTAAGTCAGTGAGAACAACTCAACAGTAACAGTCGTACCCGGGTTGACCTTCACACAGTGAGGTCCCAGGTACCCAGTGATAGCGGCCCGTGAGACCCAACAACCAGCGATGTGTTAATCCGTCTACGATAGGAAGGCCTGGGACCACACCTCACTCATATAACACCATCTGTGAGGGAATTACTACACCACGTCAGGCCCCTCATAACACCATATGTGAAGGAGTTACTACACCACGTGAGGACCCTCATAACACCATCTGTGAGGGAATTACTACACCACGTGAGGCCCCTCATAACACCATCTGTGAGGGATTTACTACACCACGTGAGGCCCCTCATAACACCATCTGTGAGGGAACTACTACACCACGTGAGGTCCCTCCTAACACCATCTGGGAGGGAACTACTACACCACGTGAGGTCCCTCCTAACACCATCTGGGAGGGAACTACTACACCACGTGAGGCTCCTCATAACATCATCTGTGAGGGAATTACTACACCACGTCAGGTCCCTCATAACACCATCTGTGAGGGAACTACTACACCACGTGAGGTCCCTCCTAACACTATCTGGGAGGGAGTTACTACACTACGTTTTTGCTGTTCAACACCTACATTAATCTGTATGTTCACTGTATGTTCCTTTACCTTTCTCTAATGAAGGCTTTTGTTAAACCACCAATGTATGTAATAAGTCATTTATGTCCAATGTATATTTTCAGCCTTCGGGCTGCAGAACTTTTTCAATAAACCGTCAATTATTATTAATATTATTATTATTATTAAGTTGATAAATGATTCCCAACAAGGCCTCACAAGCGGGCGTTCATGTCTAACTAATCTATTAACATTCTTTTCAACTATTTTCGAATCAGTGGACGAGGGGCACGACTATGATGTGATATATCTTGACTTTAGCAAAGCCTTTGACAGAGTCCCCCACGAAAGACTAATAAGAATAAGAAAAGTGGAGGCTCATGGCATTGAAGGAGATATTCTAAAATGGATTGGGGCGTGGTTACAGTACAGAAAACAACGGGTGAACATTAACAGCACTAAATCCGATTGGAGCAACATCAGTAGTGGAGTACCCCAAGGCTCAGTACTTGGACTATTATTATTTATTATATACATAAACGACATAGATATCGGCGTAGACAGCAACATAAGTAAATTTGCTGATGATACTAAAATAGGGCGTGTAAATAAATCTGACCAGGACTCACAAAACTACAGGAAGATCTAAACAAATTTTTCGAATGTTTTGAAAAATGGCATTCATGAAATTCAATGTAGACAAATGTAAAATACTCAGTCTAGGAGATGTAAACAGGGTAACAGGATACCAGAAGAACAACGATGTTAAAGAGAAATCCGACTGCGAGAAAGATTTAGGAGTAATGATAAGTAGGAATCTTAAGCCAAGTAAACAATGTGTAATTGCTCGAAACAAGGCTAATAAAGTACTTGGTTCATACAAAGGAGTGTTAATTACAAGACTAGCGAGGTTATCCTAAAACTATATCTTGCGCTTCTGAGACCTCACTTGGATTATGCAGTTCAATTCTGGTCACCGTATTATAGAATGGATATAGAATCCCTAGAAAGAATTAAAGAGGAGAATGACATGACTAATCCCGGGCAATGGGAATCCTTGAGTACAGAGACAGGTTACAGCATTTTAATTTGTACTCCCTCGAAAGACGTAGAGTGAGGGGCAATATGATCAAGGTGTATAAATGGAAGTCAGGGCTAAACAAAGGGGACATTACAAAGGTACTCAAACTATCCAACCAGATGCGAACTCGTAACATTGGTTTTAAATTAGACAAATTTAGATTTAGGCGCAAAATAGGTAAACATTGGTTTGGAAATAGAGTAGTGGACGAGTGGAACAAGTTACCAAACATCATCATTAACTCGAATACGCTGGATAGCTTCAAACATAGGTTGGATGGATATATGAGCAATAGGGGTTGGGTGTAATGGGACTGCCCAGTATGGGCCAATAGGCCCGCTGCAGTTTCCTCCATTCTTATGTTCTTATGTTAGCTCTCCTTCTAGTCAGGACACCACATATGATAGGGATCCCTCCCGTCACCCTAATACGCTCGATAGCTGTCTTGAACTTATCAAGGAACTCCTCACTCCTACACTAGCCAATATCATTGCCTCCTGCACTGAGACAGATAATGGGTTAGTTCCCATTACCAGACAAGATATTGTCCACTGTCAACTATATCCCCCACCACCCCAGCTCCTGGCAAACACGGTACACTCAGTAGACACACCCAGTTCACTCAACCCGGTACGTGCAATTTAGCCTTTTGGTTTCCGCTGTTCTTTTCGCTGTTTGAAGTTGCTACCCTTTACCCCTCCAGGAGAACCACACTCTCCTCTGGTTACCTCTATGTTGTCCTGGTTTAGTTTGTGTTGTCATGGGTGTCTTTGTGTTATCCTGGTTGACTAAATGTTGTCCTGGTTGACTTTGTGTTGTCTTGGTTGACTTTATGTTGTCCTGGTTGACTGTGTGTTGTCCTAGTTGACCTTGTGATGTTCTGATTGACTATGTGTTGTTTGTCCTGGTTGACTTTATGTTTCCTTGGTTGACTAAATGTTGTCCTGGTTGACTGTGTGTTGTCCTGAATGAATTTGTGTTTCCCTGGTCGACTTTGTGTTTTCTTTGGTTCACTATGCGTTAACTTGGTTAAATTTTGCTTTCCTGGTTTAGTTTGTGTTGCCCTGGTTTAGCTTGTGTTCTCCTGGTCGACTTAGTGTTGCCCTGATTTAGTTATGTATTTCTGGTTGACATTGTGTTGCCATGGGTGACTTTGTGTTGTCCTGGTTGACTTTGTTTTGTTCTGATTGACTGTGTGTTGTCCTGGTTGAATTTGTGTTGTCCTGGTTGACTGTGTGTTGTTCTGGTTGACCTTGTGATGTCCTGATTGACTATGTGTTGTCCTGGTTGAATTTGTGTTGTCCTGGTTGAATTTGTGTTGTCCTGGTTGACTTTGTGTTGTCCTGGTTGACTGTGTGTTGTTCTGGTTGACCTTGTGATGTCCTGATTGACTATGTGTTGTCCTGGTTGAATTTGTGTTGTCCTGGTTGACTGTATGTTGTCTTGGTTGAATTGGTGATGTCCATGTTGACTGTGTGTTGTCCTGGTTGACTTTGTGTTGTTCTGGTTGACTGTATGTTGCTATAATACTGTAGATGGGTTTAGAATAAGGGGAGGAGTATGAGAGAATTGGAGGGAGTGCAACGTTAGCAATGTTGGTAGCGTGGTTAAGCTGGTGCTCAATTATTCATAACACAAAGGTTAAAAGTAGTGTGATGCAATTATAGATTTTAATATTTATTGTATGAAAACATACAGTCAAGTTTAAATAAATTTATTACAGTGCTAAAAACTCTAAATATTAGCATTAACTTATCAAAGGAAATATTCACAATAGTTATATGTAAAATTGACACAGAATCTCATGACTCTTATTTTATCATTTACTTAAGCACAAGCAACAAATTACATTAGGAACTTCCAACTATTTGGTCTCTTTTACACAGGACTTCATTCCAAATAGCACAATAGCAACACCAGGACGGCTGGGATTGGGAGAATATTTATGCTCGCTCAGAGTGGGGAGACATCTGCCTCGCCTAGAGTCTGGCTAGATTGCCCTGAGTTACTCCTATGGTCCACTGCCTCTTGCTCTGGGCTGGTGCTATAGCATTTATTCTAATGTCCACGGCCACCCTACCTCATGATGAATTCTAAGTCCATAAGCATTATAGTCATGTGAGGTGATATTACGTATAGTAACAGCCACGTGGATCCACGCTATGAGTCTTGTGTAGTGGGGTGGACTAATGCAAAAATCGTTCACATCTGGCAAAAAGTGTGAAATTTGGCATGAAGTTACCCTTTGCCACATAGAAACATTTCCAGGGTGGGAACACCCTGGGCCTCACTCTGGCGGCCATTTTGAGCAAATTAAAAATGGCCGCCTCGATTCCACAGCCCAAACCATAAAATGACATATCTCAGGCTTGTTTCTAATACCTTGGAGGATGCCTGATCAATCTAACTATGTTTTGGAATGTTTCGAAGTCTAGGTCACATGATAGGTTAAGGTCAAGGTAATTTTTTACCTTAAAACAACTATATCGCTCAATCTCTGAAGCCGCAATGTTTCGGAATGTTTCAAGGTCACCGTCACATGATAATTCAAGGTCAAGGTCATATTTGGCCCCAAAACACCTACGTAATAAGGATGTCATGGTTGTCAAATTTCATAGCTCCACTGCTGCGGTTCTTAGGAAGTCACAACCATGCAGTTGCAGTTGTAATTGTTTGGTCTTAAGTTGAATTATCCCTGTAACTTGTGTGAACGTATTGAGAATAATAACAATATGAGCCTGAGATATGCCATTTTATGGTTCGAGCTGTGGAATATAGCGGCCATTTTGAATTTGCTCAAAATGGCCGCCAGAGTGAAGTTCCAGCGTGTCCCCACCCTGGAATGTTTCTATGTGGCAAAGGGTAACTTCATGCTAAATTTCACACTTTCTGTCAGATGTGAACGGATTGGGTGTATTTTTTTAATCAATCCATCCCACTAGTGAGCAAGAGGAAACTGCAGCGACTTCGAGTTAATGATGGTGTTCACTCCAGCGCCCATTTTTTTTGACATTCAGTGCAGCAAGTCCAAAGAGGAATCCTAAACATTGGGTTACTTTTAAGTAATCCGACAAATGAATTTGTCAAGCTAAAATAATAGCTCTGATGAAGCCATTTCTCAGGTCACTTTAAACTGACCTGATGTTCGGGATTCCTTTTCGCACTTGTTGCACTGAATGTTAAAAAAAAAATGGGCACAGGTGTGATAGTTTAAGTAGAGCTTTTTTGTTATACCACCTTAATTTAACCCTGACTTCCATTTATACATTTCGATCATATCGCTCCTCACTCAAGTTCCTCAAGAGAATGCAAATTCAATTTTCATAATCAATTTCAATCGGGATTACCCTTGTCATCCTCCTTCATTATTATTTAATTAATTTATTACACCCCAGGGGGCGACAAGCCTAGTCACAAGACCGTGTGGTCAGACACTAATACAGTGGTACTCGTGTCTCGCAGGACACGCTATGACTTGTGATATGGAGACATTGATGTGAGTTGAGGACAGTGGGATTTAGCACCCAGCAAAGTGTGGGTAGCGCACAAGAATTATAACTAAATTATTGTGTATAAGTAGGTGGTGACATAGTGATTAGTGACTCTCCCTGTGGTAGGAGGTCCCTGTTAGAGGGGCAGTCAAGGCAATAGTGTTGAGGGGTGTTAGCGTTGGGACAGTTACAGAGTTTACAAGAAGAGAAGTGCAGGTCATCCCCCCCCCCCCCCTCCCCCAGGAGCGACCCAGGATTCTGGTGTGAGGGGTTTCTCAAATTGTCCGAATATAAATATATACGGGGGGGAGCGCAGCGAGCCCATACAGCTGGTGGGTTCGGGGGAGCGCTGTAACCCCCCCCCCCTCCCCCCCCCCCGAGAAAATGTGAAATTTGATCACTTTCAGGAACTTTTTGAGGCCATATGCGACGGCTATTAGGTTATTTGAAAAGATAATCAAGGGCAATTTAGAGTGAGAGTAAACATTCAATGTCATAACAGACATTTGAAAAGGAAAAAGCACAAGGCAAGTTCAACGCATAAATCATGTTTTATTTTTATTACACATCAAGAGTAACTTATCTATGTGCTATCACTACCACATTTTGAATTCATTAACATTTTATTTTGTATCTTTTAAGCAATCACTTCATTGCAGTTATTCATGATCAACTGCAATAATATCAAGAAGTTCCATTTTCCTTGGATTTCGCCGTGCAAAGATGTCAATGATGTCACTGACTTCCACTGAAATGTCTCTGTTGATGTGAAGGAGGCTGAGGCTAGACAGTAGGGTGTGTCAATTTAGGGGGTGAACTGGCTAAATTGAAAATCGAGTAATTTGGTAGCAATTTATTGTAGTCTTTAAGCATGCAAAACAATATTCTGGCATAAATTTTTTTTTATAATAAGTCCTACCTACATCAAATGGATTTTTAAATGTACATATTTGTGAATTTATAACATAACCAGCGTTTGCACACATGTTACTGTTTCAAGTTTCAAATTATTATATTTTATTATCCATAGTCTATTTGAGAGTAACCAATGTCTTCATACTCTCTTTGCTTTGGTTTCTTGTCATCAGTAGTCTGCTTGCTATTTGTGCTTTGATGTAACCTTCTTGCCTCTCGTGGCTGTAAACATGGCCCGCTGCTTCTGTGACCATTTTCACACATCTCTCCACACTTTGAGTGTGGGAAGGCCACTTCGGCACCTGCATTGGAGTCTCTTTAAGGTTTCTCAATTCTTGGCTAGTTAGACTTGTTGTCAATGGTGGCTCTAAGACTTCCAAACTCAAGTCAACCAATTCTGACAATTTGGTGGCATTGACGTTTATTGGGGGAACTTTTCTTGAATGAAACGAACAGTCTCCCAACTGGTCGTCATCTATTAGCGTTCCTCTAATCTTTAGAATGACTTCTACAGCCTCGGTTCGGAGATTGGTACATTGACTGCAAAGCATTGCTTGCAAAACTGCTTCTGATCGAGCATACCAAGCGGACCTTCTTGCCACAGGTAACACGATGTCCCTCACTACCTTCCTCTGTGTTCTTACTAGCTGCAATTGAAACAAAAGGTGATTGGGCCCATCCACCCACATAGGATTAAGTTTCACACTAAACCACTGGGGAAGATAAACTCCAATAATAAATTCAACAATTAACCTCAAATTCTTCAGCACTTTGCCCTTCAATTCGTGTTTGGAAATCCAAATCCTGCAGAAACGAAGAGCTGTAGTTAACCAACGGCTGTGACTGACAGGTCCAATCTCCAATAGAGCCAATGACTGAGGCAGTTCTCCTGATCTTATTGCTTGGGCAATACGATAAGCATAGGATTGATCTGTGCTGAGATCTTTGATGACTCCTTCAGACAACGCCGGAAGGGGAGGGCCAACTTCGACCTTTGGAAAGGTTGTATTTATTTCTAGTTGTGTTGCTTCATCCAGCATGATGCCAAGGGGACCTGACCACTTGTTGTTGCTCTTTGTAGGACCATCAAGTTCCTGAATGAGATGACGAAGAGGTAGCTCGCCTGTATGTAAATCACATACAATCCAAACAAGTCTTCTTCCTAGTTTTTTCTCTAAATGCGTCATTACACCCCCCTGCCATCCGGTGTTCACTGCAGTTGAATCTCCACCAACAGCCTGCAGTGAACTGCCAAGTCCTCTCTCCTGAACCCAACATAAAATATGATCAGCAATGACCTCTGCATGTTTCTTCCCTTCTACTTCAGTTTCGGGAGCAAAGTGAAACAAAAACCGACCACCAGGCTCAGAACAGACAGAGTAGTGTTCTTCTTTGATGAGACCTGGAAACTTTCTGTTCACTCCCTCTACTTCTAGCAAAACTTTTGTGTCGTCTATTCTTCCATCAAACAAAAGACAGAGCCCTCCCTCCCTTAAATCTTTTTCATGCTGATCAGATATTTCCTTCATTATTTTTTCTTGTGCTCTTCTAATTTTATTATGATCTATCACCAAAGATACATCCTCTCGGCTGATGAGGCCTGCATCTATCCAAGCGGCAGTTGCAATTTCTGCAGCCTCACGAAGTCCAGCATGGTGGCGAATACTAGCTAAAGCAATGTTTGAAATATTTCTTGTGTTGTATTTCATTTTCTTTGGTAAAGGTTCAGATGGCTCTTTGGAACTATCATCTGATGTTGCTTCCTGTTCATCAGAAGAACTATCAAAGAAGTGATAAACATCTTGACACAGCTCTTCCTCTCTTTGGATGGCTTCTTCACTCTTCATTTTCTTCTTTTGTTCCCTCTCTCGGATTTGTTCTCTCTTCTTGGCATTAGCAATCTGCTTCTTTGCTTCTGAATAATCTATTGAACCCATTTGCATACTTCCTTGGCCTTCTGCCTTTGTCCTCTGTGCCTTTATAAATTCAAGCTCTAAAACAGGGATCTTCTTTTCACGAGGACAACCACAATCAATGTGGGAATTATTTTCTCTCTTACCTGAGTGAGAACAGTTGGATTCAGAACATAATTGTATGGAGCACTTGCAGGTCAAAATGTCAAACAGAGTATCAAGTGTGTGCAGAAATTCATTTTTCCTGGCCAAGTTTCCTTTACCAAGTGATGTTTCAATTGCTTTGTGCCATAATTTCGTTAGTTTTAGCTCAATAGTTCGACACTGATTAATCACAGGTGGTTTGAATAGTGCATTAGCTTTTGTCCATTGATGCAGAAGAGGGACTATCATGTCATTTATGAGTTCTTTATCTGTATAGTTCCTTCTGTCCTTTGCATTTTTTTCTCGAAGGAGTAACCCTAATCTTAGCATGTCTCTCACTGTTGGAAGTTCTGATACAGGAAGCTCCTTCCCTTTACCAACTAGCAGGCTCAAGTGGGTTGACAACTGACTTCTTGTCTTCAATTTTGACATCTTCTCACTATCTGACAAATAGAAAAATATTTCAATGTTTCATAATTCAATTGTTGTTTCAAAAAATATCAATTTGTTTATCAAAAATGCTGTAACAGAAATAACATAATAATTTCTTAGAACATAATGTTTTATACAATGATATAAGTAACTGCGACAATCAATATGCCCTACTTACAATAATTAAAATGTAGAATTCGTCTGGTAGAGTAGGTGCAAGTGCAATGAGAGCAAACCACCGTCTATGATATCTAGAAGGAGAGTGAGCCGGGCGCCTTATCCTCACGCTTGGTACAAGTCAAAACAAGAATTAAACTGTCCCACACGGAGAGCCTGTTCATGTTCATGTTCTGACATGCATATTGTACACAAGCTATAGAACCATAAAATACTCCATAATCCATATGCTTACATGAGATTAGTTAATATCAAGTGAATAATTCTAATCAAGTCTCATTAATTTGTTGAAATACTGATATTTGAAACTTTAAGGTATAATTGATGTAGGTGAGGGTTATTTCAATTCATTTTTGTTTGCTAATCTCAAGTTTAGACATAAAGAGGCACAATATTTTGACTACCAAATTTGATTTTTAACATGTTGACAAAATTGACACACCCTACTAGACAGTCGTGCAGTCCCCATTGCTCATCTTAATTCAGTGGTGTAGTTCTGTGGGAACACGTGGGAACAGCGTTCCCTTACTTTGTTTGGGAGGGGGGACGGCGTTCCCTCACTATTTCAAATAAATCTAAACGTACAATTCTCTAATGTAATGATTTTTTTTTTCCATCCCTAAAAGAAATATGAGAAAGAATCATTAACTGTTTCAATTCTTTTTGCTTCAACTGAGGTAATGCTAACCTATAAACTTTGAGGCATTGTGATTTTGCGGTATCGTCGCATTACTTAATTATAAAAAACTCACATAAATAATAGTCGCCCCCTCCCATTTCTTACAGGCCGGCGGCCGCTCCCCTCACTTGGACATTAGGTTGAGTCTTATTTTAGTTTGTCTGTTTTACATATTTTTAAGTTAATTTATTCTAATTCGTTGGTATAATATATTCTCTTAATAAGCAGCAGAAATATTTGTAAATATTTAAAATAATGTGCATTCCGAAAAATCTGGCATACTCAGCATTGTTCAGCGCAATGTGCTGACGCTGCTGCAGACCTGCAGTGCTGAGTAGGAATGTCAGTTTAGTTGCTCACTAAGTCACCTAGAAAATGCAAGCACTTGTCTTGACACTGGTGGAAGTCTAAAAGACTATTATTGTACCGTTGTATGTGTTGACAGAACTGGTGAAATTACATAGTGGCGTTCTGAGAACCGAAGCTCAATACCAGTGATGTAGGCTTTGGTGGTTTACCTAAAATTTACAAAAATCTTTATTTAATCAAACGCTGTACCCTCAAAAATTAGGGAAAAACGTAAACAAGCATCCATACAATCGTTTATCACAAAAAAGTAATAGAACACACAGAAGAAAGTGCAACTTGTGCAAGTGATTCCACAAGTGATATTGAGTGCGGAAAAGTACTTCCAAAAGCTACTACTTCTAGTGGTGTGTCATGGCTTGAAATTTGGACTGCTGAGATGTGGGAAGAGAAGAAAAACGCTTACCTATGACTTGTGAGTGATTCCGGAAAAATCGAATGTGTAGCACACTCTAGTGTGACAAATCTAGGCCCATTTAAATCACGAGGTGCTGATGTTTCCAAAGAATGGAGTTCAGTTTCAGTTTCTTGCAAGGGCAGCACAAGATCAGTCCAACTATCATCCTTGAGAAAAAAATGTTTGCTTCCTTCAAAGTCGCAGTCACACATCAGTGCTGTTAAAATTCTTGAGAGTGCAAGGGAACAACAAGTTGAAACTATCATGGAACCGTTTAAATAAATCTGAAGTAGAGGCTACCTGCAAAATATTTAGAATTGCTTATTATATAGCCAAAAATGATGAACCATATACTGACCATTTTGATTTGTTGCTGTTATCGCTGCTGGCTTCAATTACAGTGCTGGCGTTGCCAAACCCGAACAAACATTCAATCTACCAATCTGCGACCACGTGCGCCCCCCCCCCCCCCCCCCGCGCGCGACCTGCACAAACAAGATGCCCTGATTCTGCTGAATGTATGGTTTAAAGGGTGGCGTGGCCGCCTGGCCTCCATGATGGCAGATCGCCTTCTCAAGTGATGCTGTGAGGACCAGCCACCAGCCCTCTGTGGTAAACACCGACTCCCAATCCTGGCCGAGTTTTTGTGCTGGAACAATTTACACAGTACTATTGCCCCTTGGAATACCATACTGGCTCGCATTGACCCGCACTTGTAAGTACAGCCAAAGTGATGACATACCCCTCAGTACTGAAATATTGTCGACTAATTATGCCTACTCGTTTCTGCCTTATCTAGAGAAATAAGACAATACGGAATGAAGTGTAACTAAGATTAATAGAGTTATGAACTTTGTATCATGTCACTATGCTTAATATTCAATTGTAATTAAGATGAAATCGTCTGAGACTAACTAATTATGTATCAGATAGATCACCATGTAATGCTAATGAACGCCTTGTTCTCTGCAGGTTTTGACCACATCAATAAATATTGAATGCGTCAAAAGGCGAGTTTCAATCATTCCCTTCGACTTGCCCGTCACCTGAACGTCCTTAACCAAGGCGTTTACAGTTGCAATTGCAAGAATTAAATGGCACAGACATTCCACAAGGATTGCGTTCACGATTTAGTGCTACAAATATAATTGACCATGTTGCACAAGAAAAGATATCAAGAGTCCGCAAACGCATCCTTGAAATAAAAGGAAAAATTGCCATTCTAATAGACGAGTCCACCACTCTTAGTAGCAAAACTACTTTGATAGTCTATTTGAAATGTGAAACGAACAAGTCAGATGATCCACATTTTATTTTCCTGGATTTGCTAGAATTACCTGATACAACAGCAAAAACAATATGCCAACACTTACTTACTTGTCGTGCTGAGCATGGGTTTGATCTTGATTATCTTCAGGACAATCTTATTGCTTTTACCAGTGATGGTGCCAGTGTAATGTTGGGGAAAAAATCCTTTGTGGCTCAACGACTAGTGCAGAAGTACCCTTATATTATAGTATGGCATTACTTAAAACATCGCTTGGAATTGTCAGTAGCAGATACAATTTCTGAAGTACATAGTGTTAACCATTTTCGTTCTTTTATAGATAAACTGTACTCTTTATACAGTCAATCGCCTAAGAACCAAAGATATATTCAACAGTGTGCAGCGAAGCTTGATGAACAGATGAAAACAATTGGAAGAGTGTTAGGAACTAGATGGGTTTCAAGCTCCTTCAGAACTTTTTCAGCAGTTTGTAATGACTATGCATCTCTGTGTTATCATTTTGAGCATGTTGGTAGTGGCACTGATAAAAATCGATAACAAATTTACCAGTGTACCTTCAGGGGGCTTCATAAACGCATTTCATCAAAACAGTTTCTCCTTGATCTGGCACTTATGTACGATGTATTATTTGAATTATCTCTACTTTCTGAGTCCTCACAGAAAAGAGATATTACTATAATTTATGCAGACAAGTTAATTCGTCGCAGCATACGATTTTTAGAAGCAATGAAGGAACGCAAGGGTAAAAAAGTCTTAGAAGCAGAAAATGCCATTAAGGAAATGAAGTTTGCATCAGTGACACTGACAGATAACAACAAGACTGTTTCAATCAATCATGGTCAGTTTTTAACAAGTATCATAAAAAATATGAAACAACGGTTATTCACATCAACTTCTTCCCATGAATCAGCATAGTCACGACCAACAACTTCTGACTCCATTCCAAACATAATTTCTGAGCTGGGTATCTTAGAATTCGATAAGTGGCCAGCTGAGATAAATCCAGGATTTGAAAAAAAATGAAATAGAGTCCCTTTGCAAACGTTTTAGATTACCATTTTCAAAAACAATCACAGCATACAGACTTTCTAGACAACGATGGGCGACATATTCCGCCAGACCTGAAGCCTATAATCGGATGTTCAAAAGTAATCCCATGCAGCTCTTCTGAATGCGAACGAGGCTTTAGCAGCATGAACCTTATCGTGACGGAAACGAGGTCTAGACTGTTAATCAACCATGTGAGCAATCTCATGTTTATTAAACTTCACTGTCCTCCGATTCCAACCTGGAAACCAGACGACTACGTACACAAATGGCTTAGGTGTCATCGTTTAGCAACTGATGCACAAACAAGAATAGCCAAGTTCAAGGATCTCACTGTGGACCCAGTTTGTAAATTCTGTTAAAAATTTCTCCAAGACTGCAAAAGTTCAAGGTGAGCCTAAAGAGATTATTTTATAAATTGTATTTAATAAAGTGTATTGCTTCGAGACTGGAATCATGATAAGCTATACATCACCATTATCAAGCCCTGCGTTAGCAGGGTTTGGTATCGAAACTGGGGCTAGAAATGTCACCCGCGTGTATAGTACAGTAGGATATAGGGATCCGGAAAGTTCAGCTTATCTGTCTGTCGTCGTCTATCTGTCCCGAAACTCCTCCGACACAATGGGACCACTTGTTACCAAAATTGGAACATAGATTGATTAGACCTATGCGAGGGTCAGTTAAGCATTGATATAAATGATATTGTCCCCAATGTTAATGCCCACCCCCCACCAACCCCTCTTTTGACCCTCCAAAATCAGTCAGGACCCCCAGTTGTATGGGCTCGCTGCGCTCGCCAGTGCCCCCACCATCTGAGTTACACTTTCAAAATGCGTTCCCTCAGTTCCTTTTTTAGTAGTACACCACTACTTATATTGGTCTTGATGCGCTTAAAGTCACTGAAGGACTTCTCAGCGGAACAGGTGGTGTCTGGCAGGGTGTAAAGGATGGTCAGCAGCACCCTTGACCACCGAAGAGTTAAGACGTACCTGGCGCTCCTCTTGGAGCAGCCAGGTCAACTGTTAAGTTGGCCCATACCAACTCCCTCCCCTGAACCCTCCTGCCCACCGGAATATCAACAAGTTCTCGCCAGAAGTTACAATTTCATTTAGGAAAGGAATGGAACCAGTGTTAAACAGAGGTGAACAGTGGTGAACAGTGCTTAAGTCAGTGAGAACAACTCAACAGTAACAGTCGTACCCAAGTTAACCTTCACACAGTGAGGTCCCAGGTACCCAGTGATAACGGCCCGTGAGACCCAACAACAACCAGAGATGTGTTAATCCGTCTACGATAGGAAGGCCTGGGACCACACCTCACTCATATAGCACCATCTGTGAGGGAATTACTACACCACGTCAGGTCCCTCATAACACCATCTGTGAGGGAGTTACTACACCACGTGAGGCCCCTCATAACACCATCTGTGAGGGAATTACTACATCACGTGAGGCCCCTCATAACACCATCTGTGAGGGAATTACTACACCACGTGAGGCCCATCATAACACCATCTGTGAGGGAATTACTACACCACGTGAGGTCCCTCATAACACCATCTGTGAGGGAATTACTACACCACGTGGTCCCTCATAACACCATCTGTGAGGGAATTACTACACCACGTCAGGTCCCTCATAACACCATCTGTGAGGGAACTACTACACCACGTGAGGTCCCTCCTAACACCATCTGGGAGGGAGTTACTACACTACGTGTTTGCTGTTCAACACCTACAATAATCTGTATGTTCACTGTATGTTCCTTTACCTTTCTCTAATGAAGGCTTTTGTTAAACCACCAATGTATGTAATAAGTCATTTATGTCATGTATATTTTCAGCCTTCGGGCTGCAGAACTTTTTCAATAAACCGTCAATTATTATTATTATTATTATTAATAAACATGGAAAGGATGGCAGGGTGCCAGACTGCTGCTTCTGCCACCGGCCGGCCCAACAGTGAAGCTCACTGTGTCTATGTCTGACTTGTCAGACCATCTGGAGCTGCATCTGTAAGACACAATGACAAAAAATGTATTCAATATAAACCATGATAATTACAACAACAAAATAAATTCAAAACTGATGCATTTAATATAAATCTTTAGACTAATACTGCAACAGAAGCACATTTTTTAGTTTAAAAAGTATTTAACAATATCATGTCACACTTCATGTCACAAATTTAAAAAAAATGTACTTTTGTGACATTTATAGGAAATAGAAATGTAAGCAGGACTAGAGTTTTTGGATTCTAGAAGTCTCTCAATATTCAACACACTAAATGATGATCTAGGGAAGCACAAAAAATTTAAATAGTCGGTAAGGTGAACTATATCGACGTCTTGTCGTACATCATTTATGAAATTTTTTCCAACTTACGTAATGGGCATTTCGTAGCAGAAGTGACATTTACATCGTCACACTATAGCTTACGTTTCACTGGGACGCTAGCAGTTTCACTAGATTCAGTGTTGGTAGATGATGTTGTACCCAGAGTCTCCTTGGCGACGTCTCTGGTAGGGCTTGTTGGCTTTGACTGTACGCCAGATGGGCGCATGAAATTGCGAATATCCATAGTGAACTAGAAACAAAGCAAACACACTATACTGTACACGCGCGGGAATAACACAATAATGTAAGAGCGCGCATGCATTGTTCACAGCTGAAACAGGGGCTCGTGACTGACTCCTGAGTCAGAACTTGGTTATTTATATGAAGACGCCAGTGGTCCTGAGGGTCATGTCAGGTCATAAGCTGATCTTATGACCTGACATGACCCAAAATTCCGCACACAATTATGTCTTATAATCAAGCCGCTTGTGTTTGACCGTATTACGATTAAATATGACAGGTGAGGGAGGGAGATGACGGCAGATCAAAGACACTTCAGACGGGCATCGTGGGCTTCAAGGGGGATTTCCTGGATACGCCCCTCCGGGCCCCCCTCAAATACTTGCCAGATAAGTCTGTATCCTAACCTAATATGAGCCGAGACTACATTATGTCTGCTTACCATAAGTCCATGTCGACGATAATTGTGTGGATACGGAAAAAGGTGATCAAAATGTCGGATGGATATACTCTCAGCACGATGGATTGTGGGGAGAAGAGCAGCTGAACATATTCTCTTTCGGTAGCAGAGGAAGGAGGGTGTTGCCCCAGCACCAGGGAGGGCCAGTTCACAGGCATTCTTCGCGAGACGGTCAACAGTATCATTGTTTGTTATTCCAATATGAGATGGAACCCACAAAAAAATGCATGACAAGAGAATTATCGTGGACTGTTGAATTAAAGGGAGGAATAAAGGCTTTGTGGAGGAGAGGGCCTGGAGGGTAGATTGAGAATCACAAATCACCGTTCAATCTCCTCTGAAGGTGAAGATCAACTGCATCCAAGAGTCCATGTAATTCACTGTAGGTTGAGCTCGACCAGTTCGGAAGTCTACGGCCGACTCCCGCCAGTGGGTCCACATCCAGAGAGAAGGGAGCACACCCTGCCCTCCCGTCTGCCTGTAGGGAACGGTCGGTGTATAGATGGTGTACGGCAGGGACTGAGGTGGAGGAGGGTCCGCCTTTGTGGTGTGTGTAAAGGTGACTGTTGGACAGAGAATCCTCCAGGGTGGAGGACCGTGATCAACCTCTGCTATGGGTACATCAATGTCAAAGTTTTGAAGCATAGAACAAATTATTTTAATGAGGTTGAGACCACCCAGCCGGAGTAGAGGCCGGGGTGAATTTGGATCAAGGGAGGTTCTAATGACATGAGAATAATGGGGGGCAAGGTGGGAGAGTGAAGACATTTGACACTAAAGTAGGAGACATTAGCGTATATTCTCTCAACAAGGGAAGGAAGATTAAGTTCAGTTTGCATGTTGACTATCCTGGTGGAGGTGGGACAACCCAGGATAAATCTCATGACTTTGTATTGAAACTTTTCAAGGAGATCTAGGGATATTTGGGATAGATGACATAAAGCAGGAAAAGGGTAGTCGACAACAGATCGCATACACATGATGTAAACAGTTCTGGCTACATGGATAGAAATCCCGGCAGCATTGTTGGTGAGCTACATGAGAGGGGTTAGACGCTGTTTCGGTCGATCTGTGAGGTCCCGGACGATGGGACTGACAAGTTGTCGTACAGGTGTAGATGTGGATTCGCAACGTGAACGTCTTTTGCTTGTGACGTCATTTCTGCCGCGTCCGCTCGTTTTGTTTACTTTAGTATGGGCCCAGCAGTGTTAAGTTAAGTACAGAATATCTCCTTTCTTATTATACAATATGTTTCTGGTGGTATAATGTGTAAACCTTGCTCCACTTTTATAACACCAAGTAAAGTATTATTTGTGAAAGATTATTGTTAATCATATTTTGGAGTTCCACGGAAAATAACTTACTTATTTGTGAGGTTTCGTGTGGTGGATAGACCAGTTGTTCATCATAGTTTCTAGACTAAATAAGTCTTTACTTTTGTGTTCATTATTTTGTCACTCGGTTGAGTCATTTATTTGATCAGATTTAATTTGTATTTATTTATTTTTGTACATACGGTTATACTTATTGTTTGTCTATTTGTTAATATATTCTGTTATTAAACTCCTGCATGTATTTCAATATACCCCGTAGTAATGAGGTGATAATTTGGTGGGATCTATTCCTGGACCTATAGTACAAAGTGTAATTTGTGAATTTGTGATATTGTTACACCCTTAAGAGGCCCAAGGGTCGTAACAAAATTGGCGACCTTGCCAGGATAGATCCCTTTTCACTCATTATCTATTGGAAATATATAAATGCAGGGAATCTTTATTGTTTAATCATGGCTACGTTTGATGTGGAGGAGTTTGTTGAAAATCCATCCTTAGAAATGTTGAAAGACAGTGTGTTAAGAAAGGATGATTGGATAAAACTTGCCTATACATATGAGATTGAGTATCGACGTAGTCAAAGAAAGTCTGAAATTAAAATTGTAGTATTAACTGAGCTTGTAAATGAAGAGGTTGTAGTGGACGTCTCCCCTACAACTGCCTACAACTGCGTAGCCACAGCCACCACCTGCTACCGCCTTCCCTAGCAACCAACCAGATGTTACCGTAACCTAGCAACGAAACTAGAGACCGGTTACTTCTCGGGTTTTCCCAACATGACTCATAGCGGCTACTGGGTATATAAGCTCTGTCTCTCCATTGAGATTCATTCTGATCATTCTTCTTGAACAAGCAACACCTCCTCCTCCGCCGCTGCCTGGCAGCCTTCGCTTCTCCTCGCCTACCTGGCGGTCCTCGCTCCCGCCAGCGAGCATGGCGACCCACCAGCTGTCCTTCTCTGAGCTTCCTCACCAACCAGCTCTCATTCTGCCCATCTTCCTGAACAAGCAACACCTCCTCCAGCAAGCTCCACGCTGTCAGCATTCATTCAACCAGGAGGCCAGCAACAGGCAACATCTTCTCTAACGAAGCTCTTGCACATCTACCTCCTTCAACACGCTACTCACCGAACGTCTCTACTGAGCAGCTCCTCACCACACGGCACCTCCAGCACCAGACTGTCTATCATATAACTTATATTATACAAGAAAACCACCTTAGAGTTTCCATCCATCCTGAGTGCTAGACAACATTATACCACGAACTCCTACAAATGGTGACTCCCGGAGATTAGCACTCACACAGGATGGAGGAGACACTGATCACGCTCCCAGTCTTCAAGCAGCATGGAAGACTGGCTTATCCACACAGAAGCAGCTCTGTTACTCTAGCAGACACCAGCTCCTCTTCCTGCCCCAAGCACCACATCCTGACGACCCCAGCACACCCGTCCTGCCTCAGACGCCGACCCCGGCCCAGCAGTAACCCCTGACGTGGCCTCTGTTCCTGAATCCGGACCCACACACACCCCTCTTTTCTCCCTCAGGTACTCCCTGCTAATGTCCTGCACCCTGCTGCTGTCGTGGACCCAGCTGCTGTCACGAGCCCTAATCCTCTTCTGCTGACGCAGCCCCTGCTCCTGACCCAGGCCCACACACCCCAGCAGGCGCATCTGACTACCCTGTACCTGTCTTGAGGGAAGCACAACATTCATCGCCTCCACACACCCTTTTTCTCCCTTCTCCCACAGATAGTGTGTATCTAGACAGTTGTATTTCAGCGATCGGCTCATCACGCCATCGCCGTTGTCTCACATGAGGCATGCACCACCCG
This sequence comes from Homarus gammarus, assembly GCA_958450375.1. Classification (NCBI taxonomy): domain Eukaryota; kingdom Metazoa; phylum Arthropoda; class Malacostraca; order Decapoda; family Nephropidae; genus Homarus; species Homarus gammarus. Next base: position 69,799 of record CAUDMG010001984.1, read on the forward strand.
GTCTGCCTCACATGTGCTTAGCAACTCTACAGACAACAAGTCTCCTACACCGCCTAGAGGGAAGGGGAAGTATTGTAGTGGACGTCTCCCCTACAACTGCCTACAACTGCGTAGCCACAGCCACCACCTGCTACCGCCTTCCCTAGCAACCAACCAGATGTTACCGTAACCTAGCAACGAAACTAGAGACCGGTTACTTCTCGGGTTTTCCCAACATGACTCATAGCGGCTGCTGGGTATATAAGCTCTGTCTCTCCATTGAGATTCATTCTGACCATTCTTCTTGAACAAGCAACACCTCCTCCTCCGCCGCTGCCTGGCAGCCTTCGCTTCTCCTCGCCTGCCTGGCGGTCCTCGCTCCCGCCAGCGAGCATGGCGACCCACCAGCTGTCCTTCTCTGAGCTTCCTCAAAAACCAGCTCTCATTCTGCCCATCTTCCTGAACAAGCAACACCTCCTCCAGCAAGCTCCACACTGTCAGCATTCATTCAACCAGGAGGCCAGCAACAGGCAACAACTTCTCTAACGAAGCTCCTGCACATCTACCTCCTTCAACACGCTACTCACCGAACGTCTCTACTGAGCAGCTCCTCACCACACGGCACCTCCAGCACCAGACTGTCTATCATATAACTTATATTATACAAGAAAACCACCTTAGAGTTCCATCCATCCTGAGTGCTAGACAACATTATACCACGAACTCCTACAAGGTGCTAAAGAAGGGGGCACTGACTTTGCGTTCATTTGACCCCAGGGAAGCTGTAGAGATCAGAAAGTTAGAAATGGAGCATAAGTTGACTTTGAAGCAAAAGAGAAGAAAGGGAAAGAGAGCGTGAAAGGCAGCATGAATTAGCGTAAGCACAGATTAGCAGTAGAAGACAAGTCTTACAGGCATTGTCTTTAGAATCTGAGACAAAATTGTTTGATGTGAAAAAAGATTTGAGACTTATGCCTGCTTTTGACGGGGAGGATCCAGAAGAGTTTTTCATGCAGTTTGAGAAAATTGCAAAGTCGTGGATTGATATGATTCATAGTGTGCTCACTGGGTCAGCTCGTTCAGCATTTCTGTCTTTGTCAAGTAAAGTTTGTCGTAGTTATAAGTTAGTGAAAGAAGAAATTCTTAAGGCATATGAACTCATTCCTGAAACATATAGAAAGAAATCTAGGACTATGAGAAAGACTGATGCACAGTCGTATATAGAATTTGTTTATTCATTGAATAAAATGTGTGGAAGGTGGATAAAGTCTAGCAAGGTAGAAACTTTTGAGGAACTTGTTGAGTTGATGATTTAAGAACAGTTCAAAAGAGCCACTCAAAGAGATATACAATTGTACTTAGGAGAGAGAGATATTAGTAACGTTCATAAAGTTGCTGCATTAGCTGATAGCTATGCCCTTACTCACAAAATGCATCCTCTTAAAACTCAAAATCATTCAGGTGGAAAGGGTTTTGTAACCAAGGAAAAGGGTGGTAGGCAGGATAGTAGTACTGCTTCTAGTAAAGTAAATTTTCGTGGAAACTCAGGTGAGCTTTCCAAGACCTATGCCAAGACTAAAGCATTTGTATGTTTTTAGTGTAAGAAACCAGGTCATGTGATTGCGAATTGCCTTAAATTGGAAGCAAAGAAGGAAGAGCCAGTGCTCTCATTCGAACCTCTAGAGAAGTTTGACAAAACTTTAGTGAGAAATCGCCCAAAGGAGGATTCTTTTGAAGCCTTTCATGTTTGATGGTTCAGTTGCAGTTGAGGAATCAGGTGATCAGTACCCTGCGAAGATTTTGCGTGACACTGGTGCTTCTCACAGTAGTCTGTTGAAAGGATCCGTTCCCTGCGTGGAAGATTCCTATACTGGAGAGCATTTGGTGCTTAAGGGTGTCGGTGGAGTGATCACTGTTCCTTTGTGTAGGGTGTTTTTAAGAACTCCAATTGTGACTGGATGGGTGACTGTTGGTGTTCAAGGTTCTCTTCCTGTAACGGGGTTACTTTTTTGCTGGGTAATGATATTGCAGGAGCCAGCGTGGTGCCAGATCCTGTGGTATCTTCGACTCCTACAGAGGAGAATAATACTGGTTTAATTGAAGAAGAATACCCTGATTTATTTCCTTTATGTGCAGTTAAAAGGAGCCAGACTCTTCGGAATAAGGTACAGTCTGTTCCTTCAGTTGACCCTAAGCTCTGTATTGCTGATAGTAGTGCACCTGGCAATGATGAAAATGATTTAGGTATTGAGAATCTGTGTGACAGTCAGGATGATTCATTTGATAGTGACATTGGTGGGAGAGATGTGAGTGAAGCTAAAGATTCAGTTAACATTCAATCCCCAAAATCTGAAGCTGATCTCTCTTCTGGTGACAACATTACCATTCAGAAAATACCTGTCACTAGGAAAAAACTGATAGATGATCAGCAGAGTGACTCCGAATTAGCTGAACTATGTAGGAAGGCTGTGGATATGGAAGAAGCGGCTCGCTTGCCTGATTGTTACTACATGGATTCAGGGTTACTTATGAGGAAGTTCAGATCTGTATCTGATCCTGCTGATGAGTGGAATGTTGTGCATCAGGTTGTGATTCCCAGTTGTCACAGGGGAAAAATCTTGAAATTAGCACACGACTTTTTAGGAGGACATTTAGGAGTTAGGAAAACATACAAAAAGATTTTTGTCGCATTTTTGCTGGCCTGGAATGAAAGGTGATGTTGTCAGGTACTGTAGAGCTTGCCATGAATGTCAGATGGCTGGTAAACCGAATCAGGTCATAAAACCTGCTTCCCTAAAACCCATTCCTGTGGTAGATGAGCCATTTAGCAGGGTTATAATTGATTACGTAGGTCCTCTCCCAAAAACTCGATGTGGCCACCAATATTTGTTAACAATCATGTGTACTACCACCAGGTACCGAGAGGCTATACCATTGCGAAACAACAAAGCAAAGAGTGTGGTAAAGGCTCTGACTAACCTCTTCACTAAATATAGCATTCCTAGAGTTGCACAGTCGGATCAGGGTACTAACTTCACTTCTTTCCTTTTCCAGCAGGTGATGAATGAATTGGGTATTAAACAATACTTAGCTTCTGCGTACCACCCTTAAACCCAAGGTGCCCTAGAGAGGTTCCACCAGACTTTTAAATCAATGCTTATGAAATACTGTATGGAGTCTGATAAGGATTGGGATGAAGGAGTACCACTTATGTTGTTTGCCATAAGAGAGAATCCCCAAGACTCCCTAGAATTCAGTCCCTTTGAAATGATTTTTTGTCATTCAGTAAGAGGTCCTATGACTGTGTTGAAGGAAAGTTGGACAAGTAATCAAATAAAAGTCCCTTTGTCAATGTATGTAGAGAAGTTTAAAGAGAAACTGAAGAGAGTAGGTGAGATTGCTCGTGAAAATCTGTCAGAAGTACAGAAGAAAATGAAAAAGCAATATGATGAGCATTGTCAAGCTAGAGAATTTAAGCCTGGAGATAGGGTTTTAGCACTTATACCCCCTGTATAGGAATCCCCTTCAAGCTAAATATGAGGATCCATTCACTATAGTTAAGAAATTAAATGACCCCAACTATGTCATAGCGACTCCAGATAAGAGAAATTTGGAGAGTTTGATTCATATCAACAGGTTGAAACCGTATTTTGGTAGGAGTGAAGTGGTTTGTTCGGTAACAGGAGAGGAGGTGGTCCCAGACACTGATTTCCAAGTGGATATCCCCATAAAAATCTGTTATTCCAGTATATTGTGTGACCTTACCTCTAAAGTATCCCATCTTTCACAACAGCAGTCTCAGGATGTGGTGCAACTGCTGCAGGAGTTCAAGCCACTCTTCGACGATGTGCCACGCCAGTGTTCTCTGCTGGAGCACGACCTGGTACTGCTGCCTGACACATCTCCCATCAAGCAAGCACCCTACCGAATGAGCCCTGATAAGCGGGAGAAGCTGAAGCAGGAACATGACCTAGTGGAGAGGAGCAGTAGTGCATGGGCGTCACCCTGTGTGCTGGTGCCTAAACCCAACGGAAGTGTCCGCATGTGTACTGACTACAGGAAGGTCAACCTGGTGACACGTGCTGATGCATATCCATTGCCGCGCATCGACGACATCATCGATAGTGTGGGTCAAGCAACATTTGTCACCAAGCTGGATCTTCTCAAAGGCTACTACCAAATCAAACTCTCGGAAGAAGCAAAACAGATTTCAACTTTTGTCACTGCGGAGGGGCTGTGGCAATGCAAAGTTATGCCCTTCGGCCTCAAAGGAGCACCAGCAACATTTCAGCGAGCGATGCATATAGTGATGTCAGGCCTGCCTGGAGTGTACGCCTATCTAGATGATCTGGTCGTCATCGGTGACACATGGGTACAACACATTGGCCGACTCCGTGAACTCTTCAATCGTCTAGCAGAGTTCAACTTCACCGTAAACCTACCCAAGAGTGAATTCGGACATGCCACCTTAATCTTCCTTGGTCATGTCATTGGACAAAGGAAAATTGCTCCAATTGATGCCAAGGTTGTCGATATTCTCAGTCTACCCGCACCTCACAATCGAAAGGCTCTCAGAAGATTTCTCGGGATGGTTGGATTCTACAGGAGGTTTTGTCAAAATTTTGCCAGGGTGGTCACTCCCATGACAGATTTGGTCAGTCCAAAAAGAAAGTTTGTGTGGACTGATGAATGCCAGACAGCATTCGAAAAGGTTCGTGGGTTGTTGGCAATGGCACCTGTACTACAACTCCCAGATTTTAAGAAACAATTTGTGATACAATCGGTTGTGTGTGACACAGGAGTTGGTGCTGTGTTATTGCAAAAAGGAAAAGATGGAATATTGCACCCGAACTGTTATTTCTCGGCCAAACTGAAAAAGCATCAACGTGGATATGCCACAATAGAAAAAGAAGCATTGGCCCTTTTGTTAGCTCCTGAAAAGTTTGAGGTGTATGTAAGTGGATCACCTTACCCAGTGATAGTTTATACAGATCATAATCCACTTCAGTTTGTTCATAATATGAGAAATAAGAATCAAAGACTGTTACGGTGGTCATTAGCTCTTCAACCCTATAATATAGAAATCAAACACATAAAGGGCTGTGATAATATTATTGCCGACACTCTATCTCGTGTTGAGTAAAAGTTTATTCAGAGCTTCTTAAACTTTTAAATTAAGGGGGCAGATGTTACGAGTGAGCGTTCCATCGTTGGTTGTGGATTCGCAACGTGAACGTCTTTTGTTTGTGACGTCATTTCTGCAGCGTCGGCTCACTTTGTTTACTTTAGTATGGGCCCAGCAGTGTTAAGTTAAGTACAGAGTATCTCCTTTCTTATTGTACAATATGTTTCTAGTGGTATAACGTGTAAACCTTGCTCCACTTTTATAACACCAAGTAAAGTATTATTTGTGAAGGATTATTGTTAATCATATTTAGGAGTTCCATGGAAAATCACATACTTATTTGTGAGGTTTCGTGTGGTGGATAGACCACGTTGTTCATCGTAGTTTCTAGACTAAATAAGTCTTTACTTTTGTGTTCATTATTTTGTCACTCGGTTGAGTCATTTATTTGATCAGATTTAATTTGTATTTATTTATTTTTGTACATACGGTTATACTTATTGTTTGTCTATTTGTTAATATATTCTGTTATTAAACTACTGCATGTATTTCAATATACCCCGTAGTAATCAGGTGATAATTTGGTGGGATCTATTCCTGGACCTATAGTACAAAGTGTAATTTGTGAATTTGTGATATTGTTACACCCTTAAGAGGCCCAAGGGTCGTAACACTGGGAATGAGTTGAGGAGGCGTTGAAGATCTTCTGGCGACTCAGAATGAATGCAGACATCATCTGCGTCACAGGTAACTGTCGTACCAGGAATGTCTGGGAGAAGAGAAAGTAGGCGATGCATAAGGACATTAAAAAGAAAGGGGCTAAGATTGAAGTCCTTGGTGGAGCTACATGCCATCTTAAAGAAGACCCGGGAGGTTCTGTTCCGGAGGTATCCACGAATCCATCTTAAGTAATTACCTTTAACGCCGATGTCTTCTAGCTGATCAATGATAATATCTCTATTTGTAACATCAAAGGCGCTTTTAAGGTCAATGAAGGCTACGACACTCATGGGGGAGAGTCGAGTATAGAGTTCCATGAGACAGTGGTGCATACTCCTTTGTGGTAGGAACCATACAAGCTGGGTGAGAGTTTGTCCTCCAGCCGAAACACGAGACGGGTGAGGAAAATTGCGTCCCATCACCTTGCTGAAGCAAGAGGTGAGGGAAAGGGTCTGAATTTGGCAGTGCCACATTTTGGTATGGGCACTATTGTGCTGGAGGTCCACGTATTGGGTACATACCCCGTGCGGAGGCAAAGATTGTAAGTCGGAGGAGGGGGGTTGCCGGGGTCTTTCAGGAGCAAACGGAGAACTGAGTAGGTGACACCGTCATCACCGGGACTGTTGCCTTACCCCGAATGAGGGCACGCCTCAGTCCCTCCTCGGTTATCGCCACCGTATCCTCTTCATCGACCTTCAGCACCGCCATGAGACGGAGGGCGCGGAGATTTGACTGGGGGAGAGGACTTCTTGAATGTGCTCCGGGAGATTACGGGCTTGGGATTGTTCTGACCATGTTTCCACTATATTTTGTGCATACTCTGCTGGGCTCTGATGAAGGGCACTAGAGGGCTTTTTCCTGACCACCTTGTTGATGAGGTTCCACATGGTTACCACGCTGGTCTGGTGGTTAATGCTGTATGTTAGACTACGCCAGGATTCAGTCCGAACACATTGTTGGAGGGCAATTAGATCATCTCTGGACGACTGGTACTGGTGGAGACAGTCAAGGGTCGGTTCACCTTGAAATAAGTCACCATCCTCCACCGCCTTCTCTTCCGCCTGGAGGATACGTTCATCTAGGGTCCAGGCGTAGGTTCAGGACGACGTTTGATGTGTGGCCCAGAGACGTAGTGACTGTGGAAGCTATGTGTGGAGTTCACCAGGGAGGAGTATAACGTCTCCGGCCACTCTAAATTGTATATGGGGAGAAGGTTAGATATTCGTATGTACGAGATGTAAGTAGGAAAGTACTTTGGAGGGATGGTAACACGGGTACAACTCTAAATAAGGAAGGGGGTCCAGCTGGAGGTGAGTAATGGAGGCTGAGGGCGACGTGGTCGGAGAAGAGGGTAGGGATGGATGAAGACCTTACTTGGGATGTCACTAATCCAGAAGCAAACATAGTGATTAAGGGTACCTCCACGAGAGTGGATGGCACCACCAGTATCCCGGAGAGATAGCTGGTGACGGCGGATGTACTCAAGAACACGATTCCCATTTTGGTTGGGATTAGGAGAGAGGTCCCCAAGTTCAGGGTGTCGAGCGTTTAAATCTCCCATGTAGTTCATGCCAGAGATAGGAGGAGTAAGGAGGACAGGGAGATTTATTCTGACGGACAGAGTAGACGTTGCAAAGGCGGATCTTGCCGTCACCCACTGCTATATATCTCAAGAAGCTGGAAGGTCATATTGCCATCCTTAGAACAGCGAAGAAGTCGATGGGGTATGGAGGAGCGGACGTAGCTGATGAGACCATTCCTGACAAGATGAACATAGGGAATGTAGCGAGAAAGCAAAGAAGCCTTCCCTCGTAATAGAGATCGGGCAGCAAAGGCTTCCTGGATGAATATAACATCCGGATTATGGTGATAAACATAACCTTTAAGTGCTGCGAGTTTCGTATCGTTTCTGATTCCACAGACATCCCATGAGATAATGTGAAGAGATACCCGGTAATTATCGAACGTGACGTTTACCCTTACGAGAGCCAGGTGTGGAAGAGAAGATGCGGCACGGGTGCTGCTTTGTGGTGCGCCGCGTGAGGGGGGCAGGAGACCAATGATCCCCTCAAGGCGAGAGGTGAGAGCATCGAGCTTCTCAATAGGGGGTGGTTACAGACGTGATGACTACCTGTTGAGTTTCTACAAGAGAGGCGAGTGTGTTTTCAGTCGTAGTGTGCCTGCTTCCCAGACCATCAATGTGAACTTCAGTGGCATCAAGACGTGCTGCAAGTGAGGTATACCGTTACATCAGAGAGTTGACAGTATCTCTAAGAGTAAGAACTTCGACAAAATCAGGATTAGTAGAGGTGACAGGTGGCGTCCTGCGGCAAAGATGCGAGTGCACTAGGACCCATCAGTGACACATAAGATGGCGGTGGTGGCGAGGCAGGAGCGGCAGGCTGGCGTCTGGTGCAACCGTGCCAGACATTGATTTCTCGTTCATGACAGCGAGGACATCTGACGTAGATGAGGGAGGTAGCCTCGAGGTAGTAGGTGATGAAAGGGTCCGGTGAGGGCATAAACGGTAGTCATGGGCCTCAGCTCACCAAGCACATTTCTCTGGAGCAGAATAGCAGCATTTGAAGTATCATGATTGTTCGGTCTTCATTTTGCGTAGTTCACAGAACGGGAGACAGGGGAAGAAACTAAAGGCGATATTTGGTGGGGGAGGGTCTGGGAGACTCCAGACGACAACAAGTCGGTTGACGGGTTTCCATTCTGAGGGAAACGACGAGCAGAGTGGATACCGGGAATTTCTTTGGCAATGAATATAAGGTAACGAGTGAGGAGGTAGCTCGGGAATTTGCGGGGCCTGTCGGGTGAATCCTTAACTTTGAGGAGCAGGGAGAGGAACTCACCAGTCTTAACCCTATCTATGATGTCCGTACGTCTTCTGGAGATGTAAACGAAGCGAGAGGTAACGGCAGACATCTTGACCGGGACGGTCGAGGTGTAAGGTCCTGGTGAACTTGGCTAGCCAGCGTATTTTTGTATCAACCAAGGGGGTTTCCTTTGAAGAGGAGTTTGATGTAGTCATCTCGGGGAGCAAAAGTTGGAGGTATAGGAGCGGTCTGGGAAGCAGTCAGAGACGAAGTGCCCTAGAGATAGGAAGTCCGTGGGTTGGAAGCTGCCCGTGGTCGGGTTAGTTGCGTGTTCCCAGTTCGGCAGCTTCCTTCGCTGTACAGGTAATGCACGAGGGACCCACGTGCTGAGAAGCAGAAGCCTCTGTATTCTCCAATGGGCGTTTGGTGGCGGTGGAGGCCTGGTGGCTAAGAAAAGCAGGAGGGTGCCAAACTTCCCCGGGTGACATATCCTCGTCGCTTAACACTAGGTCGACCTCCATGTCGGCAAGGGTGATGATGGGTCGGGAGTACTGCATAACGCCCCTGGACACCACGACGGGCAGGGCACAGAGCGGTGGCGGCAATGTCACCACAGCGTCTCTGCCCTGTCACAGAGTGGTGGAGCAGGATAGAGGGGGGAGTGGTTGGGTAGTTTGTAAATACGTCACTACTACATCACACCCTTCTCACTGCGCATGCGCAGACGCGATAACAACCGCCCAAGGGGTCCAAGCAGAAAGTCCAGATATTATATCAAAAGTTCGCGAAGGATGCCTGTGAACTGTCCCTCCCTGGTGCTGGGGCTACACTCTCCTTCCTCTGCTACCGAAAGAGAATACGTTCAGCCGCTCTTCTTCCTGCAATCCATAGCATTGATAGTGAACGGATTGAGAGTATATCCATCCAATTTTATGATCGCTTTCATCCGTATCCACTCAAGTATCGTCGACATGGGCTTATGGGCAGCAGACATAATGTTGTCTCGGCTCGTATTAGGTTAGTATACAGACCTATCTGGCACTTCTCTTCTTGTAAACTCTGTAACTCTCCCAACGCTAACACCCTTCAACAGTATTGCCTTGACTGTTCCACTGTCAGGGACTTCCTACTACAGGAAGAGTCACTAACCACTTTATGTCACCACCTACTTATACATAATAATTTTGATATAATTCTTGTTACCCACACTTTGGTGGGTGCTAAATACCACTGTCCTCAACTCACATCAATGTCTCCATATCACAAGTCATAGTGTGTCCTGCGAGACACGAGTACCATTGTATTAGTGTCTGACCGCATGGTCTTGTGACTAGGCTTGTTGCTCCCCGGGGTGTAATAAATTAAATAAATAGCAATGGAGGTGACAGACAATTTTCAAGAGGTGATTAGTAAGAAGGAAAAGAAGGGGAGGCGAGAGTTGGCGAAAAAAGTGAAGAAAGTGAGTGATGAGATCATGAATGGTAGGAAGAAGAGGCCTGCACACACGGAAGATAGCAGAAAAAATTCTACTGGGAATAAAACGCAACAGGTTGGTCGAATGAATCATTGTGACAGTCCTAATAAGAACATAAGAACATAAGAATGGAGGAAACTGCAGCGGGCCTATTGGCCCATACTAGGCAGTAGCATTTACACCCAACCCCTATCGCTCATACAGTATATCCATCCAACCTATGTTTGAAGCTATCCAGCGTATTCGAGTTAATGATGATGTTTGGTAACTTGCTCCACTCGTCCACTACACTATTTCCAATCCAATGTTTACCTATTTTGCGCCTAAATTTAAATTTGTTTAATTTAAAACCATTGTTATGAGTTCGCTCCTGGTTGTATAGTTTGAATACCTTTGTTATATCACGTTTGTTTAGACCTGACTTCCATTTATAAACCTTGATCATATCGCCCCTCACTCTACGTCTCTCGAGGGAGAGCAAATTAAGATGCTTTAACCTGTCTCTGCACTCAAGGTTCCTAATGTCCGGGATTAGTCTTGTCATTCTCCTCTGAATTCTTTCTAGGGATTCTTTCCATTCTGTAGTACGAAGACCAGAATTTAACTGCTTAATCCAAGTGTGGTCTCACAAGCGCATGATATAGTTTTAGGATGACTTTGCTAGTCTTGTAACTAACACTCCTTTGTATGAACCCAAGTACTTTGTTAGCCTTGTTTCGAGCAAGTACATATTGTTTACTTGGTTTAAGATTCCTACTTATCATTACTCCTGAACCTTTCACATCTGGTATCTGGTTTCTCTGTTTACATCTCCTATACTGAGTACTTAACATTTGTCCACATTGAATTCCATCTGCCATTTTTCAGACCATTCGAAATATTTGTTTATGACTTACTGTAGTTTTGCGGAGTCCTCGTCAGATTTAATTACTCGCCCTATTTTAGTGTCATCAGTAAAATGTGACAAGCAACCCAGGTGGTGGAAACAGCTCAGTTAGGAGGAGGTTGAACTTCCCAAGTGATATAGGCATGTCATTCTATGAGCGGTTGCTGTGGGCTGCCGTTCTGGGAAGAGAGCAAAAAAAGTTTGAACCCCTGCTTAAGAAAGGTCGTAATAATTCCTATCTGACTCTAGCTGGGGATGAGACGGTAAAGTTTTTGACGACGACAGGATTTAAGGAGGTGATAATGACAATGCCTCAGGACACAAAGCAACACACCAAGGTGATCGTCTTCATATACCAGGTTATACTGTACTGGATCCTGAATTTCTTCTTAACGATACATGACGATTCGTATGGGCAAAGCGACACGAAATCCGGGGTGAGAAGAAGAACCAAGTGGTAGCCTTGATGAAGTGAGACGTTCCCGAGAAGATAATGCAGCAGGTGGGGCCATATGACCTGGAAATGTCAAAGTGAATGTCGCTTTTGTTACTGTTGAAAAAATCATGATTCAATAGAATGTGGAAACAAATTAAAGTCTGGGCAACATGTTGTGCCGTGCTGTTGCACTTGTGACGGCGTGCAAAATGCAGGTTCCTCAATTTGCAATAAGAAGCCACAGATGTGTGGTGTGCAGTAGCAGAGCATGGGGGAAGTGCAACAGCGAGAAAAGGAGGAAGGACGAGGATTTGCAGGTGAGACAACTCTACCTTTAACTGAGAACGTGTGGAAGAAGAGGATAGAACAGAGTGACAAGTTGAAGGTAACAGAAAATGGTGCAGGAGCTGCATCGAAAGTTGATCCAGAAGATAAGGTAATTGACAAGTTTGGTGATGTGTAAGGTGTAGTAGTTCAACTCGGGCAAGAAATTCAGATGGTTAGAATAAATGTAGAGGACAACCAGAAGGTAATTGCTCATTTTTGTGCACATAGAAATGTGGATGTTGAATTAAGAGGAAAGAAGGTTGAAAATAATACAGTAATAAAATCTTACAAACCATCTTTGCTTTGGGGGACCAGAAACGTGGACATAAGGGAAGAGATAACCAGCAAGTGGGGCGACATACCCGAAGCATTACATGATAAGGTATTAGCTCGAGTGAAAGAAGTAATGAAAGTTTGTGAATGAGAGAATAAGGCTAGTTTCTGTTGTAAATTGGGAAATGGAGGACTCTAGTTTAAGTATACTTTCATGTAATGTAAATAGCTTACATCCTAGGACCACAGATGTGCATGCTTATGCATGGAGGATGGTAATTTGATGAATTTACGTGATTATCAATGTTTCTGTTTACCAGATAATAATAGAAATAATACAAGAGATTTGTTAAATTATGTTCGGAAAATGTACCTGTTGAATTGGTAATAGCTGACAAGTAGAATGGTGTTGAAAGTTTGTTTGTTAAAATCTATGTCCAAGGGAGGTCTATATGTATTGTTAACATCTATGTACACTCGGAAACCATATTCTCTAGCCCACCTGGGTCGGTGCTGGAGGTTTGTACAGTGTCCTTTCTGGACGGGGGCCCACTCTAACTATCACGATTGATGGATTGATACGTTTATTGAGATACAAAAAACATTAATACATCTCAAAGGGATGAAGTGACATAAGTCATCCTCACCCCAGTCCAGGAATGTCCCTCTCAGGACTCACATAAATCCCTAATATTTCATATAATCAGTTATAGTACATAGTTATATTCTAGATGCAAAATTTCTATATTTCTTTAATATTTCATCTATTTTCCTATTTTTAAACATCCACTCTATTTGCTTGGGGACATTATTTATATGGGCATTTCTATATACATTAAGCAATGGGCATTCCAGTATATAATGTGGCAGGGTATGGGATCTGGATGTTCTACAAACTCTACATTCTTTATCCTGTTCACTTCTCTCAGCTCCAAGTTCCCAATAATATTTATATCCTAATCTTAACCTCATATACACTAAATCTTTCCACCTACTCCTATCTTTCCCATATGTAAATTTTGTGTTCATGAGAACATGATGGTAATGTTTCATTGTTTCACTTTTCTCGTATATTTCAATCCTTTCGAAATTATCTTCTATTGATTGTATTTTCCGTAATTTGCTCCTTAATTGTTTCAAGGTTTTAGTACATATTATGTCGATCTCGGCCTTTTCCGTGGCTCTTTTTGCTATTATATCTACTGCTTCATTAAGACCAATGCCTATATGTGAAGGGACCCATACAAATTGAACATTATGGCCATTTTTCCTTATTGTATTTACTAATTTTCTACATGAACCAATAATGTGTTCAAAGACTGGTGTCCCACTGTTCAAAGAATCCAAATCTGCCCAACTATCAACAAAAAAATATACATCTTTATATATATTTACAACATTTTCCAATCCTACTAACATTGCATATAACTCAGCTTGTGTTGATGATATGAAACTGCTCAACCGAAATCCAATTTTGATGTCATCATTTCCTTGTTCTGTGAACTGTCTTATAAGGATCCCGCACCCTGCCCTGCCACTTGACATACAGTAACTGAACCGTCACAATACACATGCAATGTGTTTATTTTAGGCAAATTACTAATCTTATTCCCATATAAAGCCCTTAACTGTCCTGGTTCATGTAATGATTTCTTCATTGTGAGAGGCACTATGTCTAACTCTACTTCTCGTTCCTCCCAGGGTGGATTCTTACAACTCTTCTGAACAGCTGTACACCAGTCTGCCAGATTACATTTTTTAATAATATTTACTAATCCATTCATGTATCCTCTCTTGCCTTGCCCGCAGAAGGTCCTTTTATCTTTTAAACCATCATTTATATCTTGTACAAATTTACCCCCCCTGTTCCCTCTCATTAATCGAACTGGTGCAACTGTATTCATTTCATTGACCCTCTGTTAAATGCTCTGTAACCCTAGTTCCATTTTCATTATCTCAATCATTGCATTCTTTTGTCACCCTAAAATTATTCTCATTGCTTCATTTTGCATGATCTCAAGCTTCCATAGCCTTCCTTCACCAGTACAAGAGAGGACAGGTGCTGCATAGTCTATAAGTGATCTGATGGTAGAAATATACATCCTTCTCAGTATGGGTACCCCAGCACCTTTACCACAACATGCTGGAGCCTTCAAGGGCTGTAATCTTGCTCTACATTGAGTGAGGACATGATATATTTCTGCCTTTACTTTCACAAGTAAAGCCAATATACATTCCTAAATATTTATACTTTGACACTTTCTCAACAATTTTTCCATATAGAAAAACGGATTCAGTTCCTCTTCCTTTACATTCACACTTGGTTTTTTTCTTCTTTGATAACTAAGCCCATCTTTTGAGAAAGAACACTAAAATTATTTAATGCAATCTGCAATTTTTTTACAGAGTTTCCTTGAAATAAGATGTCATCTGCATAAATGATGGTTACAACTCCTTTGGGATATTTGTGTGAGGCTATCTTGTTCATTAACACATTAAATAACATTGGACTCAATACTCCCCCTTGGGGAGTGCCTAGTTCAAGTGCTCTTTCCTCAGACAAACATCCCTGATACCATACACAGATTCTCCTTCCATGCAAGTAGTCACCTATCCAGTGTAACAGCTTTCCTGATACCCCTAGAGCAGCCAGCTCATTCATAACTACTTCACTGTGAGCTTTATCAAATGCTCCTTGTAAATCCACAAAAACTCTCCATCTGTCTGCATCATTTGATAAACATTTTATAACACAGTCTGAAGTACATTTCCCTTCCAAAAAAACAAATAAATTACAAGATAGATTTTCCCCCCACAATATATACAAGCCTATTTAATAATACTCTCTCCATCATCTTGGAAAAACAAGATGCTAAAGACACTGGCCTGTATCCACCAGTTGCCTTAGGGAAAGGAATAACTATCGCTTTCTTCCATTCTGTTGGTAATCTACCCTCTGTATAGCTCATGTTGAATAAATCTAATAATGGACTATTTTCCATACCAACTAAGCAGTTCAAAATTTCATAAGTCACACCATCTTCGCCTGCTGCTGTAGATTTTCCTTTTTTAACAGCATTTAATAACTCATCTTGAGTAATATCTACACATGTTACATCACAAATATTTAGAGCTGATAAAATAAATCTTCTTTCATTTTGCCACTCATCTAATGCTTCTATTGTCCTGTTAGGCAGGGAGGCAACACTAGCTGCTTTAGCCCATTTGTCAACCAGTTTATTAGCTTCTTCCTCTGGATGAGGATGGCTAATAAAATTACTCCTTTTTCCTCTAATTTTTTTAATGTCCTGCCATATTTCTTTGAGATTTTTACTCTCCCCATTGTGCTGTACAAAGTCTTGCCAATATTTCTCCCTTGCCTCCTTCCTAGCCTGCCCACATATTTTGGCTATATCCATGAAGATTTCCCTATCTTCTTCTCCTCTGCCATTCTTTACCCAATCTTTATGTGCTGCCCTTAACATTTGTGTCCATCCCTTCAACATTTTGTCATTGGTATAGCAATGTTCCTAGCCCCATGTGTCTTATCATTTATTTTTTTCTGTGTTGACTTCGTTAAATATCTTTCTATCTCCCCAACTAAGTCATTATACAAGCTATCCATACAGACTGGTGTATAATTTCTGTACCATTTCTCTATATTTTGGGTAAACACTTCTGTGTCATCCTTGTTTAGTTTCAATCTCTTCCTCCTATATCTCGCCTGTCTCTTCCCTAATGGTAATTGAACATACACAACAAAATGGTCACTGACTAGCTCCCTTCTTATCTCACATTCTCCCTGGACTCCCTGACTGCTTATCATGCAAGCATAGTCTAACCTTCCTCCTTTAATATGAGTCACTTCCTCATTTCCTAACAAGTAAGCATCTGGGTGATCTTGTAAAAATTGCCAAAATTTTATACCATTACAATTAATTCTCCCCATTGTTTCGAGTCTTGGATGTCGAGCATTAAAATCTCCTACAGCCAAAGTTGAGTCCAAAAACATGCAATCTGGTAAGAAGTTGAGGTCAAAACAGCGTCCAGAAATATACAAATTTGCTATGTTCAATTCTCCTTCCTTCAAACATAACTTTATACAGACACTTTCTATTCCTTGTACTCTACTCGGGCTTCCAACTAGTGCTGCTGGTATGGAATTCTTAATGTATGTTGAGACCCCTCTTATACCTTCACCCGAATAGAGATGAAATCCCTTATATCCAGACAGTTTAAGCAGGTCGCCTTTCCTGTCCCCAGTCTCTTGAAGGGTAATTATGTCAATATTATTTTTAAGGGTAAAGTAGTGTACATCTGTCACTCTATTTCGTAGACCATTAACATTCCAGGACATTATCTTAAGGCTAGCTAGATCCATGATTAATATTTACACATTTTATATCCTTTCCAATCAGATTCTTTAAGAAGGCCCAATCCTCCTGCACAGATTTCCATTTCCTCAAAAGTTTTTCTTTATCAGCATCTTTACACTTTACCAACACATTTTTAAAACTTTCAGTTGTTGCTCCCTGCACTACACATTCCTTTATTTTCCTCTCCTTCCCTTTAATACTTATTTTAAACACTGAATTTTTCAAAAGCTTGAGCTCTTCACTTTCCTCTTTCCCTTCTAATTCTACATTATTCACAGCTTTGTTTTCCCTTTCTTTATTTATCACTGTATCAAGTCTTTTCTCTATCACTTCTATTTTCTGACCTAACTTTTGCAAAAGCTGAAACATCTTACGCACCTCTTCTCCCAGAATTTCTTGCACAGTTTTATCACTAACCTGGAGGGCTGCACCACTACTCTCACTTGCTACTTGTTTATTACTCTGTTTGTTCCTGGCATCAACAACTCTTCCGGCCGCAAGCGCAGTCCTTATCCTTCTTGAATCTTCATGCCAGGCATTCTCAGGGATCACTGTCTCCACTGTCTGTGTGTTCTCCTGCTGTCTTGTCACTGTCAGACCACAGTGTACGTCTTCAGTGTTCTCTGAATAATTCCTTTGTTGGTCACTTCTCATACGTGGCCTCATCTCGCATGCAATTGAACTAGCATTGTGAGTTTTACCACAATTACAACAGCAAGGCTTCACTTTCTCTCCTGCATTGATCTTGTCCTTACAGTTGCTAGTTTCGTGCTTCTTCCCACAGAATCTTTAACGTGGGTCCAGTTGACAGCTCCAGGCCTCATGTCCCCATCTGCAACACTTGACACATTATTGGTCCCTCCACATATAGTGCCACCTATACCCTGCTCCTGTGATGAACACTTTCTCTGGAACCTTTCCTCTCATTAGAGCAATAACCTGGCTTCTCTCTTCGCCCCTTATTAAATGCCTCTTGACCCAAACAAATCTTTCGTCAACCAATAAGTATTCTGGATCTAGTATTACAGGGTACCTGAAGATTATAACCTTTGTAAGTATTATGTCGCTCTCCTCTGGCAAAACCATCAGTAATCCCTTGTACCCAACAGTTGTCAACATTTCCACAGCCTCCATGGTCCCCACTGTAAGATAAGGCTTGTGTGTGCCTTCTTTCAAAAGAGGCTCAAAGCTGCGATGCTCCCGTCCTAGTTGTACTGCCCATTTTAATTTTTCAAGGAAGGTCATCGGGCATGACTGGAAAAATTAATCTCTTCCTGACACGACCAACATTACCTTGTGTGTGTTCTTGTCTGCTTCCTTCAAATTCCATACTTTGCTCTGTTCTTGATCCATTCTCCACTATCTCCTTTCTGTTATTTCCATTATTATTACCACCCACACCCGAGTTTTGTCCTAGATTTTTTTGTCTCTTCTCCTCTCTCACTTCTCCGCTTTCACTGTCCTCTTGCCAGCTTGTCTCCCTCATCCTTTTAAAAATTTCTTTCTTTTTCACTACCTCTTGTTGTAGCTGTATTTTCTCACTTTCGAACTTCCCTTGTGCTTCATCACTCGTATTAGACTCATCACTACTCAACTCAAGGTCTTCAAGAACTTCGTCCAATACTATCTTTTCTTTACTCTTCCATGTAGAGTTCTTAGGCGATAATTCACTTTCCATGGGGCAATGTTGACATCCCACAACACCCAGCCAGGAGTGATGGGACCCCGAGCAGTTATTTTCGTGTGGTAAACAGTAAGGTCCCAACACCAAAGTTGCTTGACGATACTTATTTCATCCTCAGGTCCTTATACACAAGTAGGTAAGTCTATATATCCTTCAGATAATGTAATGGGCTCAAAAATATCCCAAATTTGGGAGCTAGCACTCACAGCTGTGTTTACCAGTGCCCGCCACCCAACCGAGCAGGAGTGTAGTCTTTGCTCGGATGTAACTATCACTAGGCAACACACGAACGAACACACAGTCATAGTACAGCGGTATAGATGATATTATGTATAAATATTGTATATGGCATTTTATACTCTGCATTACCTTAATTATATATGAACACGAAAAAAAAATTACCCTAGGTTGTAGTTACGAAAGTATGAATGGAAATAAACAATTCCAAACCACCCAGTGAATCCACATGTCGTTTACAGCGCTTGTGGCCAGACCACGATGATTCCACCACACCCCATCTATATCTTTTTATTCCCATCATTCGCGTAACTATATGAAAAATCGTGTTTAATTTAACTACATATTTCAAAAACCTTAAATTAAATGTGGATCAGTCACTCCTCATTTGACACACTTATAGTGTAATACTTTGACCATCCCACCTGGGCACATGGAGGCCCACGGTAAGTCTCACGAGGCAACATCCTTGCATTTGTTGAGAAGAGTTAAATAAGTTATAATATATATATATATATATATATATATATATATATATATATATATATATATATATATATATATATGTATGCTGATAACCACAAGGAAAGAAGAAAACACGAAGTTCCCAAGCGCTTTCGTGTAATTCACATATATATATATATATATATATATATATATATATATATATATATATATATATATATATATATATATAATAATAATAATAATAATAATAATAATAATCTGTACTCACCCCTGAAGATGTGAATTACACGAAAGCGCTTGGGAACTTCGTGTTTTCTTCTTTCCTTGTGGTTATCAGCATATATCTAGATCACGCGCACCTACAGTGATTTACTTGCATATATATATATATATATAATCAACGACCTCACCAGCAAGGAATCGAACCCTCGACCTACAGGGTGTGACTAGGGAACGCTTACCCTAGTCACACCCAGTAGGTCGAGGGTTCGATTCCTTGCTGGTGAGGTCGTTGATTATATGTTCAAAGTCCGCGTGTTATATGGACTAAAAATGAAGTATATATATATATATATATATATATATATATATATATATATATATATATATATATAGATATATAAAATCACACGGGAAAAGGGAAAATGTCTTGAATAAAGACGAAAGCTAAGGTGCTCCGTTGTTTCCCTTTTCCCGTGTGATTTTATCAAGATTTATCTTATCCACGTCCACGTCTTCATTGTGGACGTTTTCATGCAAGTAAATCACTGTAGGTGCGCGTGATCCAGGTATATGCTGATAACCACAAGGAAACACGAAAACACGAATTTCCCAAGCACTTTCGTGTAATTCACATCTTCAGGGGTGAGTACAGATTATTATTATTATTATTATTATTATATATATATATATATATATATATATATATATATATATATATATATATATATATATTAGTTCTTGAATTGATAAGTGGCAGGGCTGAAGTAAACACTTTGTTGGTTTTGTTTTATTGTAGAAAAATATAGTTTCACAGGTACTGAGTTCAGTTGAGAGTATATTGTACCTTCTCTGCTAAGAAAAGTGTCTTAGTGCACTTATAGGAGAACACTTAAGTGAGGTGATCACTGGGTAACAAGTGATATGAGTCTCCTGTCACTGACCCAGGGAGAGAGAACGAACAGGCCTCAAAGAGGAAACGCGTGAGATATGTTGCTGCTGACATGCGCTGACCTCAGCCTGCCCTTGCTTGTTCCCCGAAGGAAATGTCACCTCAGCAATGCATGACATGTACACTACTGAGTCATGGTTGAAAAACTTAGTGAATAACCACTGAGTCATTGTTGAATAACTTAGTGAATAGTTTGGTATTATACATTTGGGTAAATATTTATATAATACAAGTGGTGATGTTACAACAGTAAAGTAAGTGAGATGCAATACCAGGAGAATGCATGTAAAGGGCGTTTAGGACCTTTAAGAGCTTTGGCATGGAAGGGAAATGGCGCAGGTATTCCTATTTTAAGGATAGTTTATATCAGTACTATACGTTCGGTTATTGACTGTGCAACTCATCCACGCTGGTTTAACTCCATGCAATTTGTGAAGGACTTCAGGTTATTATAGAGAAATGTAAAAAACATAAAATTTTGTTGATAGTAAAAGTGCATTAGAAGCTTTGCAGAGTAAAAATACATGTAACTTTCATATTGTTAACATCTGTAAACGACTAGTCCTAGTAATGTAAGAAATGGATTGTACTGTGCAGTTTGTATGAATTCCACCACATGTGGGGATTTATGTAAATGAAATGGCTGGCAAATTGGCCAAAAAGCTGCAGAAAAAGATGTATATAGATATTGTTAGTATTGTAAGTATTAGAACGATAAAGAGGGAAATGAAAAGAAAAAGAGAGGAATGGGAAAAAGCAAGAAGAGAAGTGATTGCCATATGTAGCGAGAGTTTTCAGCATTATTTGTATGTTTTACAAAACACCAATGTAACTTATGGGACTAACTTACCATCTGTTAACACTGTTATAGTGAGACTAAGATTGAGGTAAAAATATTACTGGCAGATCAGTGGAGGGGCGGAACCTTGTCAACTGTGTCATCTTAGAGATGAACATACACTACAACATTATGTATTAGGATGTGAAAAAGATCCAGCCATACAGGAACAGTGAGATCACTACTTTAAAGAAACAATTTTGTTGGGTAATTAATAATGACAATTTTTAAATAATTCTTGCAATGTATACAAATTTTGCTCCTTGATTATGACATTTAACTTTGCATAAGAATATATTGTCTGTTCTTTTAATGTAGTACAGTGTTCATGTCAAAATGAACTATTTCATTGATGTAAAATTAATTATTGTATTGTTATAACATTTATAACATTTTGTAAGCCCAGAAGGGGATGGCAAAGGTGAGGGTAGGGGTAGTATACTACCCTGTCCTTTTGATGTAATAGTTTTTTTTATTGTCAATAAAATATTTCAATTTCAATTTCAACAAAACCTTCTCCAACACCTGGGCACGATGGATGTGAGAATGAGCGGAATGGGGCTTGTCATCTCGAAATGGTTTCAGAATCTTCGTTCATTTTTCAGATTGTATACTGCTTATAGCGTTCGAAAAAATTTTGGTGAGATTACATACACTGATACCCATCCTCTGACTCCTCACCTTGTCCAGAGTGCAGCGATGCCCATACCCTCTCTCCGAGTCGATAAAGGAGTGGGTTTTCGATACGGAATTTTCTTGTTATTTAATACATACTAGCCCCAGGCTCCAAAGTCTTTAGAAGAGGAGATCATCCCCACCTGACCCAAAATGCTATCAAACAGGGAGGTACTACCGCCTGGGAAGATATTGGAAGCATAATGTGTTGTCTAATGGTAGACCCTTCCGCCATATGGGCATCATGAAAATTGTGACCAAGTCCCAGGTTGCTGACTTGACTTTCTGCCTCATTTACACACAATTGCAGGGTTTCCATTGTTTCTCTTACTTTGACAGCACAACATACATACATATATTGTTTCTCATTATTGATTTTATTATTATTATTATTATTATTATTATTATTATTATTATTATTATTATTATTATTATTATTATTATTATATATTTTTATTTAATATTTATTCTAATTTTTATTTATTAATATTATTACATTATTATTATTATTATTATTGTTATTATTATTATTATTATTATTATTATATTTTCGCCTCCAGGCCCTGATCTGGGTCATTGATTTTGATTTTGCCGCTTGCAGCGGCTACTTTATTGTGCACCCCACACTCATCCTGTGAGCGGTAGCGCAAAAGGATTACAGAGTAGGGTTTACAAAGGGTCATGATAATTAACCCCCGTTGTTAGGATATTATGGCACTGAATGTTACACAGTATTTCATTTACATAATTTGTTTAGTTCTATATATAAAGGGTAACTTATTCACAAATGCGTGAGTACAGGCGTGTGAGGCAGTATGTCTGGCCTCACACTTTGTTATTCACATTTACGTGGGAGGTATTCAAGCACATTGCGTATTTGGTTCTGTACATGAGAATTGATATAGTTACTAAGTGCAAAACAGTGGATACAATCTTAATATGTCGGCTATCTTGCCATTAGAGATGAAGTGTTGTGCCATTTCACACATTGACCTGTGTCCGGTGGGCTAATCCCGTAAAAATTAAAAAAAAATCGAATAGACAGGTCGAGAGACCTGTGAAAACTGGTGTTCTCTGTCACATAATGCCCTCTAACTGTACGGTGTTTCGGTGTAATTCTTTGTTCAGACGAGAGGGAAATATACACTTCCATACATTTCCTAAAGATGAAGAAAAAGTACTGCTAATGCCTGGATCTGCTCGGTGGCACTGAAAAGGGTGGCCAGAGGCTGACAGAATATGCTGTCCATTGTAGAAATATTTTTATAACTAATGAATATAAATTGTATATATTTTTCTTAAGTTTACAATACATTTAGCACTAGCGATTCAGAAAATAATTTCAAAATCAAATAAATCTCTGCTCCCTGGTAGTGTTGTGTAATGAATTGGAAATTCTGTCAGCCTTTGGCAATGAGTTTTCAGGGCCTTTCTCCTTCTCTCCTCTCCCTCTCCTCTTCTCCCATACTTCCTCTCCTTTTCCCCCCACTCCCTCTCCTCTTCTTCCCACTCCTCCTGTAGGTAACTGTACATATAGTTATACTTTACCTATCGCTAGATGCACTTATTTAAATTGTAACATAGAAGGGTCACACTTACCTGTATATACACCACACATTCACCTCTACCTGCACGGCTTACTCCACAACCACCCAAACTACTCGTTATCAACAAGGCAACGAAGTAAACAAAGAGACAGAAGTTGGTTCCTGATTGGCGGAAAACCTTGTCGGCTTTTGAGGGCCAGGTGATGTCTCTTCTGGGCACCCAGGGCCAGTCAGTTCGGCTTTCAACACCACAAGCGGCTACTTATCTCTCCCTGTTTCTCTGTCGTGTAATGATCCACTGTTCCAGCACTAACCTGTACACGGGGAATCTACTGGCCATCTAGTATAACGTGTATTAGTACTGCTGAGTACATTAATTTTCACCCTTGTATATATGTTTTTTGTGTTTGTTTAGGATAAGTGCATTATATTTAAAAATCACTTGCATATTTTTCCTGTCCTATTACTTATACTGTGTTGGGTACTGTCCTGTCAACCATGAGTGTGGTATCTACTATTTCAATTAAACCCACTAATGTTGTATAACTAATCCTTCAGTAAAAAGTCCCTTGTAAAGTTTACAACATAAACAGATTGTCACTTGTTACGTAATTTGGCATGAGTTAAAAGGTATAATGACTAAATTATTTCAACCAAAAAGCCCCTAGACCCACACAGGTAAAGAAATTACTTAAATTTTGAGATTAAAATAAACGTAAACATTAAAGTAAAGTAACTTGAGACATTTGCCTCCTTGATTGCTCAGTTTCCGTAACAAAATATTGAAATAGATTGTTTTCCTTTTAACCTTCCTTCTCCTACTACTTAATATTCTCCCCTGCACTGAATTGTGTCCTTAGCTAAAGTTATATGCGAGATTAGACACTCTATTATTTTTTCTATGAGTTACTGGGATAACACAGTGCAATATCTGGAACCATTAAATGTTATGTTTGCGCTTCCTGTGAGCGGTAGCGCAAAAGGATTACAGAGTAGATTTCATAAGGGGTCTGTATAACTAACCCCCGTGGTCAGGATATTATGGCAGTGGATGTTACGGAGAATAACAAATAAATTCTTTGTTTAGTTCTGTACATAAAGGTAACTTATTCGCAACTGCATGTGTACAGGAGTGTGAGGCAATATGTCTGGCCGCACACTTTGTTACTCACATTTGCATGAGAGGTATTCAAGCACATTGTGTGTGTTTGGTTCCATACATGGGAAATGATCTCAATAAGACCACACAGGAAACACTGGACCACCTTAGCTTTCGTCTTTATTCAAGACATCGTGGATCTACAGGAGAAATGGGAAAAGATATAACTACGGAGTGCAAAAAAAGTTGATACAATCTTGATATGTCGGCTATCTTGTATTTAGAGATTGTGTTGTGCCATTTCACATACAATGTGCTTGGACGTAGTGTTCGAATGTGTGGCCATATGTTGACCACACACACTTTACATTTAGTTTTGTTCATATCTGCTGGAAAACATACTGCCAGAGGTACTTATATCCTAACCTTTAGCCTAGCGGTTACAACATCTTGTAATCTAGTGGTTGTGTTACTTGCTCCATATACATGTTTCACTTGATGCATCTCATCTTGGTGAACAATGGATTGACTAGTGCCTGTTTGCACTTGTCTGCTTGCCTCAAATTCATCAGTAAGTTCCTTCCTAATTACAGTTTTAAGTGTTATTTTTGACAGACCTAGATTGTATTCAACAGTGTCTTTGTTAGACGCGAGTTTGGCGAGGGCATCAACTCTCTCGTGTTTTATGAGGCCTATGTGAGAGGGGATTCACAACAGTTTGATCATGACACCCCGGTCAACAAGGTACGCATATTTGTGTCTGGCTTCAGAGACAAGCACGTGACAACTTATGTTGAGGGTGTCAAGGGTATAGTGAGCTTTGTCAGATCAAACTAGCGCCAGTAGAAAAACATACACTTATGAGATTGTTGATTGTAAATGTTATCGCCCCAGGGATTATCTTTGACACCACATGTGACGTTGCTGTCTATATGTGGCATCAGTCTGTGATGAAGCTTTGGTCTTGGCGGGAGGCCTAGGACGTTCTGACAAGACTCACGTGTACAGTACCCTGACGTAGGCCCAGTGAGTGCTGGCTGGGCTGCCTCCTATGGGAGAATCTGCTTAGCTGGCGATGCCGTGGTCTGGTCGGGAGGTCTCCCTCCCGACCTGGGGAGGGGACGTGCGTGACTGCTTAGTGAACCGAGTGACGACCCGAACGGGAGAGATATGACAGCAACCAGGATGATAATGGTACTGCAATCGTAATGGTAATGCCCGTGGACGGGACTGCAGGGCCTTTATATGGGGTCGGCACAGCCGGCTTCTGACCTCTAACCAATTAGCACTAAACTGGTTTGATCTGGATAGCTGCTGCAGGTGTGGTCCCGGCCAGGTGTCTTGGCTAGGTGCGGCTGTAGGTCACCTGACTCACGTCATTAGCGGGCGAGGTCAAGTCACATGGGTCGACCTGAGGTGTGTCAACCCGGAATGTGGTGGTACCACGATGTCTGTAATGTACTTAAGAACATAAGAACATAAGAATGGAGGAAACTGCAGCGGGCCTATTGGCCCATACTGGGCAGTCCCGTTTACACCCAACCCCTATTGCTCATATGAGCATCCAACCTATGTTTGAAGCAATTCAGCGTATTCGAGTTAATGATGATATTTGGTAACTTGTTCCATTCATCCACTACTCTGTTTCCAAACCAGTGTTTACCTATTTCACGCCTAAATCTAAATTTGTCCAATTTAAAACCATTGTTACGAGTTCGCTCCTGGTTGGATAATTTGAGTACCTTTGTAATGTCCCCTTTGTTTAGCCCTGCCTTCCATTTATACACCTCTATCAGGTCGCCCCTCGCTCTACGTCTCTCAAGGGAGTGCAAATTAAGATGCTTTAACCTGTCTCTATACTCAAGGTTCCTGATACCCGGGATTAGTCTTGTCATTCTCCTCTGGATTCTTTCCAAGGATTCTATATCCATTCTGTAATACGGTGACCAGAACTGGACTGCGTAATCCAGGTGTGGTCTCACAAGAGCAAGATACAGTTTTAGGATGACCTCGCTAGTCTTGTAACTAACACTCCTTTGTATGAACCCAAGTACTTTATTAGCCTTGTTACGAGCAAAAACACATTGTTTACTTGGCTTAAGGTTCCTACTTATCATTACTCCTAAATCTCTCTCGCAGTCGGATTTCTCTATGGCATCGTTGTTCATCTGGTATCTGGTTTCCCTGTTTACATTCCCTATACTGAGTACTTTACATTTGTCAATGTTGAATTTCATCTGCCATTTTTCAGACCATTCGAAAAATTTGTTTAGATCCTCCTGTAGTTTTGCCGAGTCCTCATCAGATTTGATAACACGTCCTATTTTAGTATCATCAGCAAATTTACTTATGTTGCTGTCTATGCCGATATCTATGTCGTTTATGTATATAATAAACAATAATGGTCCAAGTACTGAGCCTTGGGGAACTCCACTTGTGACGTTGCTCCAATGGGACTTAGTGCCGTTAATGCTCACTCGCTGTTTCCTGTCCTGTAACCACGCCCTAATCCATTTAAGGATGTCACCTTTGATGCCATGAGCTTCTACCTTTCTAATTAGTCTTTCGTGGGGTACTCTGTCGAAGGCTTTGCTAAAGTCGAGATATACCACATCATAATTGTGCCCCTCGTCCACTGATTCGAAAACTGATGAAAAGAATGTTAATAGATTAGTTAGGCAAGAACGTCCGCTTGTGAAGCCATGCTGGGAATCATTGATCAATCTGTGCTTCTCCAGGTGATTTCGAATAGAGTTTGAAATGATTGCTTCCAGTAATTTGCCTACTATTGATGTTAGACTGATTGGGCGGTAGTTAGAGGATAGTGATCTATCCCCCTTCTTGAAGATCGGTATTACATTCGCTATCCTCCAGGATTCTGGTACTACACCTGTTTTTAAGGACATGTTAAACAACTTTGCTAAGGGCATACTAAGCTCTTCCTTACATTCCTTTAATACTCTGGCAAATATCTCATCGGGACCAGGTGACTTATTAGGCTTTAGTTTGTCTATTTGCTTACTAACATCGTTACTAGTCACTACTATCTCACTTAATTTGTTTTCTTCACTATCTCTGAATAGAGTCGGTGCCTCGGGTATCATGTTTAAATTTTCGCTGGTGAAAACTGTTGAAAAATATTTATTCAAATTATTGCTCATTTCTCCATCGTTATCAGTGAGCTCGCCGGAGTCTGACCGTATTGGTCCAATCTTTTCTCGTGTTTTAGTTTGGTACATTTGGTAGAATCCTTTGGGGTTTGTCTTTGCCTCCCTTGCTATCCTTACCTCATTATTCCTCTTTGCTTTCCTTATCTCGGTTTTAACCCTACTCGCCAATACCCTATAATAGTCCCGGAGGTGAATTTCGCCACGATTTATCCTTCTACCTATAGCCTTCCTTTGGCCAATGATGTTCTTTAAATAATTATTTATCCATTTAGGGTCATTGTTGTTTGATCTGAGTTTTTTGTATGGTATGTTCTGCCTTTGTGCATTAAGTAACTCACTATTTAAATTGTCGTGGAACTCGGCAATCTCAGATCTCGTTATCAGGTCGGTGTCATCTGTCAGGTTCACGGCCAAGCGCGACACCCCCTCTCTTAGCTGCCTCTTTAAACTGTCAAAGTTTGCCCTTCTGAAATCTGGTACTTTAGTGGAATTTTCCTTACGTCTGCCCTGAAAATCTAACTGGAATCGAATTTCTTTGTGATCGCTGTTTGCAAGTTCGTTCCCTACCTCGACATTGCTAATGAGGTTTTCTCTGTTTGACAAAACTAAATCCAATATATTATTACCCCGTGTGGGTTCGGTTATATGTTGACTTAGGAAACAGTCCTGGATCGTCTCGAGAAAATCCTCTGATTCTGAGTTTCCCGTAAGGTCGGTCCAATCTATTTGGCCAAGGTTAAAGTCGCCTACTATACAGACTTTGTTGTGTATGGAAGCCCTGCGCATTTCATCCCAGATAAGTCGCTCATTGACTCTGTCAAGATTGCTGCTATATACGGCATAATTCTGGGCTGTAAGGTTTGGTCTGACAATCAATCATTACAAGGGGAAGTAGTCAGGATAAAGAATCGGTGATTATGAGACTGTCAGTGACAGTGGTTTCAATAAATTTAATGACTGTGAGTATGGCAACTTATTCATTTTGTAGTGGATGCCCAGTTGTTAATTCTAACTCCTTTCTCAATTGTATTACTGTTAGGTTGAGTTACAACGATAGCGCTTCCAGCCCTCCCACAGGCGGTGTTAAGTGATCCATCAGTGTAGATGGTTGGTGCGATATTATCATCAGTCTGTTCAAGAGCTCTAACTTTGGCAGTGTGTTGGAGATAAATAATTTGTATAATTAATCTTTAAGGCGGATATATTTGTAGAGTGATATCGAAGGGAACTGTCCGCCAGGGTAGAAGGAAGTGCTCCTGTGTCTCGACTTTGTACAGATGGTCTAGCTAGTCCAAACATCTTCATATGTGTAGCTTTAGTTTGGATCCATTTAGATTCACCAGTCCCATGGTTCATACATTCTAGCAATTTTAAGGAAGCAATGTTATCAGGATCACCACGCAAAAGCCTCAGGGCTATCTTAACGTGGACTTCAATTATTCTATCTTTGACACTGAGTATACTTAGTTCTTCCTCATATTAAGTACTTTAGTTCTCATGGGGCATCCTAGGACAATTCGGAGGGCTTTATTTTGCATTTTTTCGAGTTTGTCAATACCTTTCCCGCCACGATGGATCTCGGCTGGTGCGTGTTAATCTATCGGATATTGTATAGCACTAACTGCATTGTTTTAACAATTCTAATATTACCACCATAATGTGGGCTGTACCCGCTACACTTCTAAGAGGTTTCAGTCTGTCGGTACATTGGCGGGTCAGCTGTTGTGTGGCAGGTAAGGTACAAGGGATGGAAACACCAAGATGTTTAAAAGAAGAGACGGTCAATAGTGTTGTTTCCTATCTTGAACTTGGCGGGGCCGCGTTTGCTGTTACTAGGTTGTTTGTTGAACACCTTAGTTTTCTCAGTGTAGACAATAAGACCGAGGTTCTCGCAGGCTGCGTGTACATAGTCCAGGGTGGTTTGCATTTCACGGTAAGTTTTAGTATGTATAAGAATATTATCAGCATAGCTGATATTTCTGGGGCTGTCTGATATTCAATATAATAATACATAATAACATTGAACAAAGTGGGACTAAGTTC
This sequence comes from Homarus gammarus, assembly GCA_958450375.1. NCBI lineage: Eukaryota > Metazoa > Arthropoda > Malacostraca > Decapoda > Nephropidae > Homarus > Homarus gammarus. The sequence continues at coordinate 99,152 of CAUDMG010001984.1, forward strand.
TCCACCTTGGAAGGTGCCAAGTAGCATATCTTTGACTTCACTTTTGTAACCTTGAAATAGTGCAGCAGCTCTTCTGTTAGTGAGGTAACCACTTATCTAGTGAAACATCCGACCTCCTATATAGATTTTGTCTAGTTCGTACAATATAAGTTGCCTATTGGCAATATCAAATGCAGCTTTTAGAACAAGAAATTTGGTGTATCTTGTATCTTTCGTCACCATGTACAATTAAAAGTGTAGTGATGCAATTATGTACACCTTTACCATGAGTGAATACATTTATGTTAGGGGACATGTGTTCTCTGATTCTATGTAAGAGTCTGCTAAGAACCATCCTCCTAAAGGGTTTACACAGGCAGCTGGTTAGTGGTATGGGACGAAAAACATCAGGCTGTATCGTCATCACTGACTTATGTCCATAAAGGCATCAGTAAAACTGTTACCAGTATCACTGTTTTACTCTGTGTGGACAGGAGTTCCTGGTGGATCTTGAGTTGCCATTGCTGCTGCTGCTCTATGTTGGTGGTGTTCTGTTTCTGTAAAGCAACGCAGAGGCTCTTTATAGTATTAGTTTGAGCTGCAAATTGAGCTTTGCATTTTTTAATTTATTTTTACAAATCATTGATTTCTTCATTTTGTGCGTGTTCACGGGGTGTGTTGGCAGCTACCTATTGTGTCAGTACGTCTGTGTTGCGTTGACTGCTGGTGATGATCCAGGACCTTTAGTGGGGAGGATGGGCCACGGGTTGGCCATTGGGGATTCCTTTACAGCAGTAGTGATTCTTGAGACCTGCCTGGGTGGCGGGTCTGGACACCGAGAGGGGTGTAGGAGCTCTAGGACAGCCAGGGTGCCATACAGGAACTCCGTTTGTTTTGCAGTTTATACACCTCTGTTGAATGGTTCCCCCTTGATCAACTGCATCTCTGCAAGCCTGTATTGCATATTGTCGTGAGCAGAGACCACACCACGACTTGGTAGGGGGAGGGGCATACTCGGGCCACATGGCCTCAGTGTTGACACTTGTAACACCTTCGGGTAGGAGGCTGATAGTTACCTTCAGAGTCCGATAAGCCATGGACGTGCAGGGTCTTGGGTGGGCCCCCGAACCAATCCAGTCTGCAATGGTTCTCCTCGCCACTAACATAAAGGGAATAACCATGAAACATCTGTTTATAAGGGGTGAAAGGTAGGGGAAGGAGTGTGGGAGTCTACCTGATGACTTTAGCAAAGCCTTGCCCACCCGCGCTTGGGTTGACTTTCTCTTCTATAGGCCTTGCCAGGCTCTGCGCTGTGATAGTGAGCCATGGACATTAGATTACGCGAGGAGCCGGCTGAGGTGACGTTGTCAGGCATTGTCCCTCAGCCTTTGAAGTCAATTCCACCTGTTACTGCCAACACCCTGGTGTGCGCGACTCCAAATTCCCTAGGATCAATGGCACACCCCCTCCTCCCTCCCTGTGGCACAAAGGCACGTCACGAGGTGTGTGCGAGTCGTACTGGCAGCGCATACAGCTGTAACACCAGTTAGTTACAAATTAATCTCCTTCGTAATTATTGTTGAAAACTCGTCTCATTCATCAGAGCTCCGGTGCCACATGTAGGGAATCGCCACAAAAGTGTGGAACATTACTCCTACAGGCAACTGTACATGATGATTGGAAGAAAGAAGGAAGGCAAGCCAGGTGACCCGGCCTAAGTGAGGTAGAAAGTAAAAGCCGACACTCGTGACACGGAGGAGGAAGGATCCAGGCATCCCTGAAGCCACGACTATGCAACTGGCGACTCGCGGGCCAAATCCGGCCCTTGGGTCACTTTTATTTGGCCCTGTGTTTGATTCTGAGCAATCATAAAGAAAATATTAACCCTCTCGTTGTCCCAGTTCATACAAGTCGAACTTGTTGACATCCAATCACCACATGTTGACATCCAATCATCAGATGACCTGCGACAGTCAATGCAGTCTGTGGAATGTGTAAAATTCTGGACTAAGGAAATCAGCCAGGAGACTTCCACTGTTTATCCTAATATTTGGCTCAACATATACGTGTGGGTGTTCATTCTCGCATATGAATGCCATAGAAACAAACAATCAGCATGGGGGAAAACAAACAGTCAGCATGGGGGAACACAAACAGTCAGCATCTCCATCATTGTCTACGCATCGCTCTAACTACTTAAGAGTCAAACTTTGCTACTCTCGTAAGATCCAAGAAGTGTAATTTTTCCCATTAGAAGAGAAATATACCAAAGCCTTACAGATATGTAGTCTATTAGATGATAAACAGTACTTGTCACACATACAGAATCAAAGACAGAAAAATATGAGAATAGATGTATTTCAGTGACTTGCTGAGTATGGCCTATCCACAATGTGTTAATTTCTGCATTTATTGTTGTCAATTGCATCGTTATGTATATTTAAATATATAAATTCTGCGCAAAGATAATTTAAGCTGTTTATTGTTGCTTCTATGTTTGTGTAAGTGCTTAGATCAGAAATTGGAAGTCGATTTCAATTTCAAAACATGGCCCTCATTCTAAAGAAGTTGAATAGCCCTGTCTTAAGCCCTTCCAAAGCATGGTGGTAGCATTTCCATGGCTGGCTACTGTGTATAGCCTACTACCGACCTCGTCATTGATATATGATTTCCAATTATCTCGAGTTCTCTTAATTTTCAACTGTCATTGGAGAATAAAAAAAAAAAGACTTCAAAATTATTTACCTTGTAAAAATCACTCCTATCCACTTTCTTTAAAGAATCCAATGGCGTATTGAATTCGCGAACCACGATCTGTGTCCTAAGTGTCAGTGGTCAGCAAAATGTGCGATTCTGAGAACTCTTCCTCTTGGGGTGGCGGTTGATGATATAGAATGGTTATACGACCATGGTCGTTGACTTGCTACTCCATAGTCGTATAACGCTAATTTTATTTTGCAGTGTTTGACAACAAAATTTCTTCTGTTTAAGAAAATTTTTAACAAATTCAGACATGCCTACAGCTCTCTTGACAGGTTGGACTTAGCAAGTAGTTATTCACATATCCAGACAAAGTATTTTTATACAACAAATCATCATTGTTTGTTTTATATAAACTTTAGCTGTAATACTCAAGGCCAAGTAGGCCAGCTGCAAGCTTACTTGCTGGTACAGTAATACACTGGCCTCGAACACCCACCCAGGTGGGGGGGGGGGGGTGTCAAAACTTTGGATTGTGACTGTACACCTTCTAATCGACCATCTTCGTCTTATCGCCATATTTATTGATTCTTCGCAGGGCCGGATTCAGGAGTGGGCAAAGTGGGCAGCTGCCCAGGGGCCTCCACATATTATAATATTTCATTTATTTGTTTATTCATTTGGATTATTATTATTTTCATTCTTTAAAATTTATGTTTATCTATTCCATTACGTAAAACTATGTTCAGCAAGAAGCGTAATAGAAATTAGGCTGGCTACTTCTTGAAATTCATGAATATCTGGTTTTCCAATGAACAGTATATATTTAATGAATGCTATTGTTTGTGTTGCTAATAATATATTTAGAATTCCACAAATATATATTGATTAAAAATTAACTACATGGAATAACGAAATTGAGATTAAAAAAAAAATAAATAAAATATTTCTTTCATTATCACTTCCATTACGAATGCCATCAGGGCGCTGTGTTTGTTGACAGTCGGTCGGAGGGGGTTGGGTGGTGCAGCATCTGCACATCGGTTGTCATGTGTCTGTCGGTTAAAGAGGAGACTTGCGTCGCCCATGATTCGTGAACTTCCCACGACTAGACATAAACATGTCTGGCAGATGTAAAATGAGAGAGAAAATTGTCATGTGTGCTTGTTAAGTGAAGTCGTCGCCGCTCAGTAATGAATGATCTTTTCAGTTGTCATTTCCAAAAACTTTGCAGCTGCCAGGTCACGTAAAGTGCCTGGTCTGTAAATAAAGGTAATGTTTATTTTCTATTTTGCAATTGATCAGTGTTTGTGTTCAATATATCCATTATCCATGGTCGATGGCAGTTATTTTTATTAAAATTCTTGTTTTTTCTAACATGTTCATACTTTTGTTATAATTTTATCAAATTCATTAAATTGTTTATTTGTTTTACTATTGGATGCAAAACTTCAATTTTATTTATAGTGGAGTTAATACTTATTCTGAAGCTATCTGACCTTGGACTTAAAGAAGCCTATACATGCATTCTTGGACAGAACCATTATTTGAGTGGAGGTTTATCTGATTAATAATGCAAAGAATCATCTTTCTGTAATAACTAATAATATATTCTTTTCTGTGAAGTCTCTTGAAAATTTTTGACGTGCGGTAGTAGCTATATCAGGGCTGGTCGACTTGAAACCACATGAATGACTCCAGTCATGTCTCACTTTTGTGTGTGTGTGTGTTGGAAATTTGTACACTATCAATAAATATACAGTTAATTAAAAATTTCTCAATGTTCTAATTTCCTCAATATACCTGCATATGGCTTCAAAATTTTCCCGGGGGGCTTACAGCGCCCCCCGGAACTCCCAGATGTTTAGGCTCGCTTCACTCGCCACCCCACCCTCTTGGGTAGTTATAATGAGGGGGGGCCTCCACAAAGAGGCTGCCCATGGGCCTCCACAGGTCTGAATCCGGCACTGATTCTTCGTTGTCCAGCGCACTAGTATTTTAGCATTATCTCATTGTTATTACTTTTGGGCGCTTTGATAGATTTTGTTGTCCATGATGTGAAATCCTAACCTAACAACTGCTGTGGGTATTGAGGGGGAAGCCAAACAATATTAAAATAATAGTTGTGGTTTTATTAGCGTTCATGAATACACCTTAGTTATATTATGGAATGTTTTACCGTAATAACAAATACACATATACAACATACCTCTTACTTATAGAGCAATGAACACCCCATTATAAAATAAAATTTACTTATAAATGTAACCTCTCTCTCTAAAAAAAACTAATTCACAAGTTCAGGAGTAATTTAAAGAAACATAGATCCCGTTTTATTAACAGTAGACTCATGAAACGACTACACAGTGTAAGATTATTGTGGCATAGTCGACGTATTGTACGATGATCCATTATACATTGCACACTATTCACAACCTGTAATTCTTACCCATTGATCATTGTACTGGCATATTAGTTTGAAAGTATATATATATATATATATATATATATATATATATATATATATATATATATATATATATATATATATATATGTGTGTGTGTGTGTGTGTGTGGCAATTTGAATATCTCGCTTTTTATTTAAAAAAATAATATTTACAATACAGAATAAGTTGCATATTGCGTAGTATAAAGAAGATTAATCCCACATTTGACTTCGTGTCTAAGACTTTTCTATTTCAGTAACAAATAAGACAAGTTTCAAACATGTAACACAGCACTTACGAGATAAACACTTTGTCTGGAACTTCACTAGACTATGCCAAGTTTTACGCGCTTTTCCCCTGAAGGTCATAAGCCAGTTCGTTGATAAACTCTTTGTAGATCAGCGGATCCATGTTCTTTGCTGTAAAGTAAAGTACAACAAGTTAACAAGGGCCTTAACACATCCATGAGTGCTGTGTTTATAGTAAAAAAAATAAAAGTATGTAAGTGTAGATTAATATACCTAAATACTTAACTTTTCATACAACCTTATCAAAAGTGCTTAATAAGATCGAGGAGAAAACTGACCTAACTGGTAGAGGAAGAACCAGTCACCAATCGCGCACTTGTCAGCAATATATTCTACAGTGTCTCCTGTAGAGAGGCGAGACCTGACCCTCAGCAGTATCCGCCTCACCGCCGGAACGAAGGTAATGCCGCGGTACACCAGCCCCACCGCTGAGAACACTGCCACGATGATGAACCTGACAACACACAATAACCAGACTCACCAAACATACACCACAAAATTGACTCTCCGGTTGGTTTATTTTGTTAGTTATTTTACAAATTCAATTGAGGAGTAAATTATTTCAGCATATTTGTGTAAATAATGATAAGGATTTAAAAGCCATTATTAACAGATATATAAACGTAAAAAAAAAAATTATACGGGATACATTCATTTGTTGAGAATTTATCACTGTTACACTAAATAGGAATAATTGCCGATTAACGATAACTTCTCGTGGATTTTTTTTTTTTTTTGAGTAGCCGTGCACGATCATGTAGAATTGTAGATGATCAAAATCAAAATGCATATTTTTGATACAGAACCTAACTTAACCTAATCTAAACTTCTCTAACCTACTTTTGGTATAAATTGGCTATCTTAGGATAGTAAACGACGTCTTAAATGAAACAGAGCAAATTATGTCAATTACGAATTAATTTTCATTAAGTTGTAGCAGTAAAAACAAAAACGCTATCCCTATTCGGCAGAAACGTCAGTTGCTTTTCAAAGCTTAATCGGCGATTATCCTTGTTTAGCTTAACATCCATTAATTTTTATTGTACAAGTACAAAACAAAAGAAAAAAGAAATCAACATAGTAAGTCAGCTTTAAATAGCTTCATACTCACCAGAACCAGAGGAAAATGAAGATCTTTTCGCTGACAACATTAAGAGGAAGCACACAGAGGCCATCGAATTTCTCGCGAGTGGCAGAAGCACCAAACTTAGTGAAGGTACACTTGGCCACCTTGGGGAACACCTCGTCCATGGGATCATGGCGCGACCCTAACTGCTGCTCACTGAAGTCAACTACGCGAGAACCATATGTCGTGAATTCATAGCCCAGGAACCTAGAATATTAAATATTTATGACTAACTATGATAATCGCAACATTAGTACCGCTCATTTTCTTCAATATTCAGATCTTTGAAAAGTAACGCGTGACTGAAATGTACTGTACTTCCATTCTTTCATTTTCGGGCAAAATTATTTTTGTATGTGCAAGTTTTCGCTTCACAAGCATACACATACCTGTCAGTGAAGTAGATCTGGCCGATGATGTTGATAAAATTTAAAATTTCACAAAATATGAATTTAAACATGTACAGGTTCTGCTTGTTTAGGTTAATACGGAAGTAGCTGACCAACATTTTCTTGCGGGTCATCTTGGCGTCTTCGTCCAAGATTGGAGAATGGAGGTCTGTCACCAACATCTTCACTTTACCACCTTCCCACATCTTCCATAAGTACCGAGGAATGTAGAACATGAGGGCCTGAAACAAGTCATGGGGATATCTTCGAATTATTGAGATTTTAGATACGTAATAAGGTTTAGAAATACCTTCTTTTTTCACTTAAAATTATCTATTGTACATCCATTCATACTAGTTTTAAACCTCTGCTGCATCCTGTGTCACATTAGGCCTAACCGGACCCACAACAGTCCCTAACCAGCCCGCTAAAACAGGCCAGCTGTCCTCGTCAGTCCCATTTTATATCGTCACCAGTCTTGTTTAGCTTTACTTCACACTAGACCTAGGCATCACAAGTCAGTTCACGTCAGATTCACCTCATTTATAAAGTAATCTCTGACCGAATCCCATATTCTCAGTGCCCATTCTCGCATCAAGTTAACCTAGCTAAGGGTATCAATTGTCACTCGTTTTTCAAACCTCGACAATACACTAAACAGTAAAATCATTTACGTCTCTCCCGGACTCTTATTTATAATTGTGAAGAAGCCAGCCTTCGCATATTAACTTAAGGACATAACAACTAACGAGCAACATTAACAGTTAACAAACATTAAAATATCAAATAAGTAATAAACGTTGGCAAAGACTTGTGTTGAGTGAATTGTAAAATCTCTCTCTCTCTAGTTCACACAACTGTGAATGGAAACCTAACTTTGCAGTTAGGGAGGTGAAGATGATCGAGAGCATTGTCAGTCACACTCCCTCCTTGTGCACCAATGGAAAGCCTTAGTCTACTCTACAGTGTGCTCTGTTCGTAATTCCTTTAATGGTACCCACTTTCAATGACCTCCCATAAATCTTTTGCCGTAAATCCAACACAATCTATTTTTGTCACCTTTAAAAAAATAAATAAATGAGAATTGCAATGAATTACTCACCTGCAAGTATAAGAAGAGTGCAACCCACTGATAATACTTGTGATGCTTAACCTCAAGATTTACTTTTTGGCCGGGGATTGCATCAGAAGCGACACCCGGGTGAGCCACATCCAAGCCAATCACGCCCCCCGTCAAGGAAGGGATGGTGTGGGTGTAGTGGATCCAGCAGTACGTGTCCATGATATTTTGGTCTACACCCTCTACCAGACAGTCGATGGGGTCACCAAAGTACTGTCTCTGTGTTATCAATAAACTAAACGCCACCAATATGAACATCGTTGCCTTGTAGTGAAGCCTGAAAATATTATTGTCGATGTGAATGGAATCTATTTTCATAAGATTCTGAATACTGGAGAATACATCATGCATGGTGGCGGTTTGTGTTTAACTAAGACACTAGCACAAAATATTTGGAGTCAGCAGTCACCCTTCTCGGGCGGACGGCGGAATGATACTCCTGTTGTAGTGCGTGATGGTCACTGGGTTAAGTGCCTTCACTACACACAGGAAACGCTTCCCAGAACATTTCTGAATAAAAAATTTGACTAGTTTTTAATTTAAATTATATGAGAAAAGCGTATATGAAGAAAATCAATGTGATAAAATATAACAAGCATTTTTCATTGTCTTTAAGATGACATTTCCGTAAAATTTTATTAATAGCACTGAACAATTATAGGTTTATCAACTATCTCGGGGATTTCACCCCCCCCCCCCCCCTTCCCTCTCCACCGTCCGTACTCTTGTTTGGGAACTCCCGGTTCCAATAATGTATAAAGAATAATATACAACTGGGATCACATATTCTTTTACGCCATTTCCTCCTTCTATCTACCAATTAAATCTGCCCACTTGTGTACAGTTCTCTCATGTTAAATACTAATTAGTAACACTGTTGTAAGTGATATTAAATGTGTTAAGAACTGTGATGGCGCATCATAACCATTGGGGATGCCATATCACCTCCAAGTGTGACCACCTACACATCTACGACACCCTTATGAGCCAACTTATACAATACCTGATAGGTTTTTTTTTTACGGGGTTTAGCCCACCCGGGCACTGACCCACATCGGGGCCTGGGGGGCGAAAATGTAATAATGATAATGATAATTATCAAATAATAATAATAATAATAATAATAATAATAATAATAATAATAATAATAATAATAATTCACAGTAAATAAAATTTATAATAAAAATTATAAATTTTAAAATAAAATAATAAATTGATAATAATAATAATAATAATAATAATAATAATAATAATAATAATAATAATAATAATAATAAAGAAATTAAAAAAGATTAAAAAGTGAGAAACATTATATGTATGTTGTGTTGTCAGTAGTACGAGAAACAATTGAGACCCTACAATTGTGCGTAAATGAGGTAAAAAGGCAGATCAGCAACCTGGGATTTGGTCACAATTTTCGTGATTCCATACGGCAGCAGGATCTACCATTAGATAATACATTGTTTCCAATATCTTCCCAGGCGGTAGTACCTCCCTGTTTGGTAGCTGTCTGCTACTTACTGCCTATGCATTGAAAGAAGAATGGGCATACAGATGATTTTTGTTTACCAGCTCCAGCGTAGTGGTGCTAAATCTAAGAATAAATCAACTTCTCAAGGCAAGACCCATCTAAGACTTACGCAGCAGCTGCTCATCCCAGGTCTGATTCAGACCAGACAGCTGATGTGTGGTGTGTTTACCATGAGTCTCCCGCCCATACTACGGATGAATGTTCAACACTCCCACGATGAAAGGAGATAGGAATTGACGTATCACAGGTAACCAAACATCGTAAGCCGCGTCGTCGTCGTTTTCATAAGAAATCGGGGGAAGACCAACGCCGGGTTCAGGCCGACGTGGGCTAGGTACTCCTTTACCGATGTATGACAACACTTCGGTTGCATCTTCTTTAATAGCAGCACTGAACAAACCTAACGTGTTATCGGTTCGGGCGTGGGTTGGGTCAGTCATGCTGGCCCTGGACATTAATACGGGTGCATGTGCGAATGTCATCTCGTTAACGTCCTATCAAGAACTTCAACGAAGATCCCCTCACCGAACATTTTTAATTTGACCTACGGACACTGACCTCTCAGGTGTGTCCGGTACGCAGTTGGATATAACAGGAAAGGTAACAGTGCCAACACGTTTTTCTAGACGTGGTACGTACTTTTCTGCAGATTTTTATGTAGTCCAGGACTTTCATTTACCAGCTGACGGATTAATAGGTCTTCCAACTCTTCAATCCAACTTGATAGATGTTCACCCAAGCAAACATTCTATCACGGTTAATGGTGTTTCCTTCAGTGCCATGCGCAAGTCAGAACCATTGCTCTCTGCAAGGTGTGAATGTTTTGTCCACCGCTCTTACTACGAGGAAGATGGATCCTGAGTCAAGGAGTGTTCATGACACCACAAACTCACTTACCCAGCGTGATTAGAGTAGCAAAAGTTGGACGGTTGTGCCTTCAGTTTTAACAGGAATTCTCCATTTTCGGAATGAAGAAATCACCAGAGCTACTGTTCGTTTACCTCGCGGGTACACGGGGACTAGCGTGATCTGTCTTACGGAAACGTGCAGAGTTAACAGACGATCATGTAAATCTACATTGAGTTCGACTCGTCCTGGTGTTTCAACTGATATACTAGTTCTCAACAGAACAGTCGCTCTGAGACTATCCAATACTCCAACACAGGCCTCACCAGCGCCTTGTACAGGTGGACTTGTATCTTCTCAGGCATCAGTTTAAAACGTTTTAATTTGGCTGCGGAGACTTTTGCTTTATTTAGTCTGTCCTTCACGTGGGGAATGATGCCCGTCCGAGAGATGTTGAGGCCGAGCAACCTGCCTTGTTTAGAGTACGCAATCTCTTCGTCGTCGATCATCAATGGCGCCAGCTTGAATTTGGCTATGGGTATGACCTCGAATTTCGTTTTGTTTGTTTTTATTTTCCATTTATTTTCATACTCCGAGATACCTTCTATTGCCCGAGCAGTGAGTCGCGCCATCTTTGCTGTGGACCTTCCTGGGCAGGTGACTATCTGTGTTACATCGTCGGCATACATGACGTACTCGTTGCCGACGATTGGGGGTGGCAGGTCAGCCATGTAGAGTGTGTAAAGGGTTGGTGAGAGACAAGAACCCTGAGGCACGCCGCTCGATAGTGAGAATTCTTCTCCAAAATGTTCTTGCATCTTGATTTTAGCTCTGCGGTCCGTAATGAAGATGCACAGCAGGCGCACCAGATTTTCGGGTAGCCCCAGTTGTATGATCTTATACTGCAGCCCTGCGTGCCAAGCTTTATCAAACGCCTTGCTGACGTCCCTCAGTACTATGTTGCACTGCAGGCGGCCAGTCATGGCATTGGCGATCTGCTCGTAGGCCTGAGCTATGGCGGTGGATGTGCCTCGGTACTGGCGGAAGCCGAACTGGCGGGGATTATGCACGTCTTAGTCCTCCAGATACATCCGCAATCGCTTGTTTATTATTTTTTCGAAGATTTTTGCATGCACCTCTAGCAGCGATATTGGTCGAAAGTTTTCGACTTTGTTTGGAGGCTTCCCTGCTTTTGGTATGAGGCGAATAACGGCAATTTTGAACATCTTAGGGAAGTATCCAGACCCGAGGCAGGCGTTGCATATATGAGCAAGCCTCTCTACCATGTTGTCGGGGAGTTGAGCCAGGATCTTCTTGTTAATGTGACTTTGCCCAGGTGATTTGTTTTTAAACCCCTTTATGACGGCTGACACATCTGCAGGAATTATGCGCTCCGTCAGGTAGCTTCCGTCCACCAGTCTAGTGAGGTCAGTCCGTGGGAGCGGCTGGCGCAGTTGCTGATGGTCCTGCAACTGACCTAAAATGTCCTCCTCAAACTCCATGTCGAAGCCCTCGTTCTCCTGTACACTAATGGTAAAGATCTTCTGTAAATATCGCCGATGTAGTTGTTCTTGGTTTTCCTCCTCGAATATTTTCACATTGTTTTGGTCGAGCAGGTAAGGGACCGTGCTAGAGGTGGAACCCATCAATCGCTTGATCCCTTTCCAGAAGGCTGCAGAATCGCGGTAATTGTTGGCTGCCTCCCACACCAAGGCGGCCCACATGTAGACGTTAGCTCTCGTGCTGGATGTCCATCTGTAGCTCTCGGTACCGGTCTCTCAGCTCTTGCGTCCACCCGCGGATACTGGCTAGCTGTCTCACGTGATCATACTGGACACTGAGCTGCCTCAGCTGGTGACTAGTGTGAGGATGGGGAATGGTCCTGTGAGTGGTGGTCGGGATGTTGTTGTCCATCTCCGTCTTCACATCCGTGTACCATTGTTCGACCGCGTCGTCGATGTCATTGGGGCTGGCTTCTTCCAGGTTTCTCCCCTGCTTGAGACTGAGAGACTCCTTGAAGGAGTCCCAGTCTGCCCGTTTGAGGTTTGACCTGATGTTGGCGGGGATCATAATGGGATTGGATGAGAGCGTCACGACGACTGGCAGGTGATCGCTGGTACTGATGGGTCCGGCGGTAACGTGCCTGTTCAGGATGGCCTCGTTGTTAGAGAGGATTATGTCGGGTGTTGTGGCACTGGCACGTCTGATCAATGTCGGGAAATCTGGCCCGAGGTGTTGTAATTTTCCCTTTCTGATGTTGTCATACAGCGCCACACCGACGTTGTTCTCATTACCGTGTCCGAGTATGGCGTAACGCGCTTTTAAGTCCCCTATGATGTATGTTGGTTTTCTGTGGCGTAGCAACTGGTTTAGGTCTTGTTCGGGTAAGTAAGGACGTCTGGGAGGTAGGTACATTGTGCATATGATAACAGGTCCCCTAGTTGTCTCCACCTGCACTCCCAGAACTGAATCCTCGAAGTCTGGCAACACTCTGTGACTCAGCCGTGACCTGATGGCCACAGCGACACCATCGTTCAGCTCACCCGTCATGTTCCTCTGGTATACAGTGTAGCCAAAAATTTCCAGCATACTTTCGTCCTTTATGCCAGTACTGTTTAACAGAATGATGTCTGGGTCTAATTGATAGTATAAGTTAGACAGTTCGTTACGTCTATTAAGGGACCAGTGTGGGACATTATGTTGGACAATTTTCATCCTGCTAACGACGGCCATTTCGGAGACTGTAGCTTGGGGCGCCGCTTGAAGTGTTTGTTCGGCTTCTGCCATTTCTAAGGGGACGGAACTTCTTAGCAGAACTTCTCGTCACCCGTGTACAGGAAGGTGTTCTGGTCCTGGGCCTACGTGCTGAAGTAATCAACTGACGCTGCAGCTCGAGGGTCTTGTTCCTCTGTAGAGTGAGTCGCCATCATCTGGTCACAACCATTGACTGTGGTTGCAGTCCGATGGTCACTGTCGTCACTGGGAGTGCATGGTCTATTTCTGGCGTGGGTTGAGGTCGTCGATAAGTCGTTGAGTGGGTTACTGCCTTAAGGATTTCTTTTGAAGGGACTTTGTCGCTTATTTAAACAGGTACAGTGTTGTTCCTGGTTAGTGTCTCGTTGAGGTGTTTCGAGAATGAACCTGGTTGAACCATATTCATGTGACGGGCATGCAGGTAAGACAAGTATATAGTGGTGGCTTTAGACTCGTCCAGCTGTGGAGAGGAGACGCTCCTGATGCTCTCCGCCACTGCGTCCCGCATGGCGCCCAGTGACTCAGTAACTGCCTGTTTTATTGAGTCCTTGATGGTTCTTATCTCTGATTGCAGGACTTCCATGGTCTCGCTGACATTGTTGAGCTTTTGGGAGTCTGCTTGAGTTTCTTTCAGGGCGTCTTTTAATGTTTGACTCTAAGCCATGATCGTCGACTGAGTGGTCCTTTCTATGGTGTTAGAAATTTCCCTGGTTTCTTTTTGTTTGGTTATTTCGGTCAGTTTCTTCTCTGTTTCTTGACGTTCCTGTTTCCTGACCAGGCAGGTGGCAGAGAAGGTCCTGTGGCTACCCTCGCAGACGACACACTTTTTTATGGTGCTACGGCAGTCTTTGTAGAAGTGCTCATCAGATGAACACTCAGAGCATATGACCCCTTGCATGGGGCAGTTCTTGGTCATGTGGTCATTGTATTTATAGCACTTCATACATTGTTGGATGAGCGTATACTTTTCATATTCTATTTGGTGTGATGAGATGGAAGTGCCATATACATAGAGCCCCTTCCCCTTCATTCTTTTTGCATCCGTTGTGTCTGCAAAGCTTACCTTGATTATATTATGGGCATACATAGGATACAACTCCACAATCTTAACATTGTTTCGCTTTTGTATTTTATCTCTTATTTCTTCTGCGTTATTTTCCACTACATCTTTGTCTAACTTCTTACATACAAGGGTGAGCTTGGCGCCGTATTCCCGTGGGACAATGACCTCGTAACCGTTAGTTTTCATTTTGTCCATGGCACTAGACTTAAGTAGTTTATCAGCATCTTCATCTGTTTCTGTTAGGATGATGTAACCATTTCTCAGATCCACAAGTCTATTTATTCTCACCCTTAAATCACTCAATAGCTTTTTAGCCCTATCCGAGACCCCTGGGTCGGGGTTCCGTAGATCTTCACTCTCACTTTGGCCATGGTCAGTAACATACAGTTGCTGCTGGTTTTGAGATTTCAAAGATTATTGCTCAACATGGAAAGCCACTCAGTGATGGGGAGTATATTAAAGAATCGTGGCTAGAATGTGCTCCTTTCCTTTTTAACAGTTTTCCAGAAAGGAAAAAATTATTCAGCGCATTAAGGATTTGCCAGTGAGTAGAAACACAGTGAAAGATAGAATATTAAAGATGGAAGCAAACATAGTAGAACAGCTAACAAAATACATTGGTTCTTGTAAATTGCTTTCCATTTGTCTTGATGAGAGCACTGATGTTACATCATCAGCTAGGCTAGGCATATGATGATGATAATGAATTAAAGTGGCAAATGACTTTGCCCTGGGAGAGGAGAGGAGAGAGAGAAGGAAATCATGGAAACGGGAAGTAAAGTAGTAGGGGGTTGATAGCAGGTGGGCTGTCCACCTAGCTGAGACGAATTGATTGGTTGGGGTGGTGGCCACACACAGCAGACGCCCGCCCGCTCAAGGGAGGCAGGTGGAGGGGGGGGGGGAGCTAAGCTAGCTAGGCATTCGTTAGTGTAATGGGTGTTAATTTATGTTTGTTAGATGGTGGTGTCATTTGTTCACATATATGTGTAAAGTGGGTCTTTTTCTCTATGTTAGCATGGAGGCTCTTGGGCCACCAGCTGTGTGTTTTAGTAGTTACTTCTTCTTTTAACTGGGAGAATATTGGGTCCTCCAACTCTTCAAGTTTGCTCCAGATTCTGTGGGCTTGGCTGTGTGTTCAGTGGTTCGATATTGTATAATTCGTGAAGTTCTTGTATTTTGGTGGTGTATGAGGGGAATTGCTTTGATGCTCTACGGATAGCTTTGTATTGTACTGACTGAAGTTTAAGTTGGCTGGTTTTGCTGATCGTGCTGAGTGGAATTGGTGGATACTCCAGGTGGGGGCGGACAAGTGCTTTAAATAGGTGTAGTTGAATTTTGGTGTCCATTTTGCTAAATCTTCGTAGTTTTGTGAGTTGTGATTGGACAAGCGTTAATAATAATAATAATAATAATTAACGGTTTATTGAAAGACCTTGGCAGCCAGAAGGCTAAAAATATACAGTTACATATTTGGGGAATGGGTTTCGAATCACAAATAATATACAAGTAACATAAGTGATACAAATAAGATATATAATAACTAGATATATAATAACTAGATGGGGAAAAGCTCAAACTACAGTGCATTTCAACATAGTGACAGTGCAAGAAGTAGTATTTACTGGGAGTGAATACATTGGTTTATTACAAGTTATTGATAATTTTTACAATGGTTGGGACTGGGCTGTTCTTATAGCGATCAGTTCGTGCACGTATGGGCTGGATGCGGTTGTGGTGTCGAACAGCAATTCTCGGGCTAGGGATCTCAGGTGGTAGTAGGAGCCGGTGTCGAGGATGGTGTAGAAGCTTCTTACCAAATTTGCAGATGAGGTCGTGGTGATGGTCAGTGAGAGTCGAAAGGGTCAGTGTGTTGAGTGCTTCTTGATATGTGGAGTAGGAAGGGGAGAGAATGATCTTGCATGCCCTCTTTTGCACTTTTTCTTGGTGTTTACGTTGTGTGGCATTTAGGGAGGAAGACCAGGTAGGGGAGGCATAGGTGAGCTTGGGAAGTATGAATGTTGTGTAAACACTGAGGAGCTCGGGTGCAGGAACTCCGAGGGACTTGAGTCGGCGGAGGAGGTGGAGACGGAAACTGGAGGATTTGACAACTTCACTGACGAGTGGTTTCCAATTTAGTTTGTTGTCTATGGTGACGCCGAGGAGCTTCGTGGAATCTACAACCTGGAGTGTGTTCGGACCTAAAGTAAAGGAAGGAGGTGGGACAATGTCGGAGGAGAGGTTGATGTGCATAACCATGGTCTTGCTATGGTTGATGGTGACATGGTTGTTGTGGCCCAGTTTTGGAGGCTGTTCAATAAATCCTGAAGGGCGGTATAGTCGGGAGCAGAATTGTTGACGCTGATCCCAATGGTGGAGTCGTCGACATATTTCCAGCGAGCAGGGATTACTCTTAGGGCATCATTGATGAGCCACAGGTGAGTGACTGAAAGGTGGAGACAGCCCCTCGGAAGCGTACAGCTTGGCGTCGGTCACTGAGGAATTTTGTAAGCCATGGTATAAGACTTCTCCGAAGCCCGAGGTCAATAGCTTTGTTGATGATTATATTGTGGTCGACTAGGTCGAATGCTTTAGTGAAATCAATGAAGGCGACAGCTACAGACGTTTTTCGTTTCTCGAGATGGCGGTATATGTAATCGAGAAAGCTGACAAGACAGTGAGTGGTGGAGAAAGTTTTCATATTGCCAAATTGCTGAGGGTCTACGACTCCTGCAATATCAGCATAAGCCCAGTCAAACACAAAACTTTCACAGATTAGGCTGGGTATTGGGGTGATTGCAATAGGTCGTAGCTGATTTAAGGATTGTGGGCTGGTTGACTTGGGCACTGGTGATACATAAGAGGTCTTCCAGTTTTGCATTGTGTTATGTGTTTTGCTATGCCTGTTCTTGTTATTGTGAGTCCCAGAATTTTGCCTTCGTTGGAGTATTGTTCAGTGTCATGGGTTGCGTTGGGCCTCCCGCACAACCCATCCCAAATGTTTGTTTAGGTAGAGATAAGGTACCCGGCCAGCCGATAGGGGTCATTTCACGCCTCAAAACCACATTTTAGGCAGTGAGCTTTAGACCTTGGGTGAGAGTAGACCTCCTGCTTTGCGGATTTAGAACAGAGGCCATATAGTCCTACCAGTGCTACGAGTCTGTGTGTGCAAATTCCCGAGATTGTTGTTAAGTCCAGTGAAAAGTTAACGCACCCTGTAAAGGAAGTGATCACTGGTGAGGGCCTGTTTGCTACAAGAGCACTCCAGGCCGGCCTAAAAGATCTAACGATTAATTCTCCAGGTTGACAGACTCTCCCTTATAACTTACGGTACTGTGGCGCTAATGTGAGTGACTGACCTATCCATGCAAATTATAAGCCCAGTGTATGGATTTGTGCCAAATAAACGTAAGTGCAATTATCTGCCCGTATTTGTGACCCCTCTATTATTATTATTATCAAAGGTAATGACTGATTGGTTATGACAAAGTATAACCAATAACTTAGATGGATGTTGTGAACTTAATGGAATTCATTAAATCATCATTTATCAAGTACACAACGCATTGAATGCCGGAACCAGAGTGAAATTCTACGTAGTGATACACCATAATCTCAGTGTGAAGGTATCTGAGTTCTACGGTAAGAAAACCACTTTCTTGCATTTAAAACCTAACATATAGGTACGTTGCTGACTGTGATTGGTGCAGGGTTTATTTTGGCTATGTGTATTATCTTTAGTTTCGGTGTATTGGTTTGTATTTTCCACTTTTTTTTCATATTCGTTGATTTGCTCGATGGCGTGGGCTGTTTTTTGTGCCATCATCAGTTTGCCCTTGCCTGGATGCCGGATGCCGGATGATTTGGGTGACGTCATCAGCATAAGCTATGTATTCTCCGTGTGTCGGAGGTGGCATGTCCGCCGTGTATATTGTGTCGTGTTGGCGAGAGGTTACTTCCCTGTGGTACACCGCTGTATAACTTGATGCTTGGGCCTATGTGGTTACCAATGATAATTTTGGCCTCTCTGTTGTCAAGGAAGTTACAAAGAAAGGAAGTAAAGTTGTTGGGAAGTTCTTGGGTGGTAATTTTGTATTTGCCAGACCTTGTCGAATGTTTTTGCTATGTCCCTCAATACTACGTTACATTGATCTCTGATGTGCACTGCGTTTGCTATGTTTTCGTAAATCAGGGCTAAGGCTGTTTGGGTTCCTCTGTGTTTTCTAAATCCGTGCTGCCTGGGGTTGTGTTTCTCTTCAAGTTCGAGGTGTATTCTCAGTCGGTGGTTATTGATTTATTCTAGGACTTTTCCCGGTGTTTCTAGAAGAGAGATTGGTCTGTAATTTGATACTTGGGTGGGGGATTTACCTTGCTTTGGTATAAGTCTGATGCTTGCTGTTTTAAATTTCCTTGGGAAGTAACCAGAGGCAAGTGATGCATTAAAAATGTTTCTGAGTTGGTGTATCATGTTGATTGGTAGATGCTGGAGTATGGGTTTGTTTATTTTACTGATGCCCGGGGCCTTGTTCTTGAAACTGATTGTTGTTTTGTGTATTTCCTCTGCGGTGATCAGTGTGGAAAGATCGTCCAGAGTGTTTATGTCTATGCTGGGACTTGGTTGCCAGATGTGGGTTGTGTGTGTCATGTGATTGGTTACTTGTCGCTCGGTATTCATACAGAAGTTCAGGTTGTCTTCCTGGCTTATTTGAAAAATTTTGCTCCAATATTTCCTGAATTCAGGTTCTTGTTCTTTGGATTCAGTTAATTTGATTTGGATGCTGTTTAGAATGTAGTTTGATTCTTTGCTGGAGATTCCCGTTAGGTGTTTAATTGTCCGCCAGAGTTCTTTCGGGTTGTCGTAAATTGCTTCTGTGTCTGTTATTAGTTTCTCCCAGTTATTCACGTATGTTTCTTTGGACATGTTTCTTAGTTGTTCGTGTATGGTGTAATATTGTCTTCTGTATTCTAGCGTCCATCCTTGCTCTATGATTAATTTTAATAAATTACTGAATTGTGTCTGAAAAATTCTTGAGTGATGGTGTTACGAGTGAGAGTTCAATGGTTGGTTGTGGATTCGCAAAGTGAACGACCTTTGTTTCTGACGTCATTTCTGCTCCCTTTATTTCCCTCCCAAGCCCCGTGACGCTAGTATAGGGCTGGTAGTGATAAGTTAAGTACAGAGTATCTCCTTTCTTATTGTGCAGTATATTTCTAGTGATATAACGTGTAAACCTTGCTCGACTTTTAGAACACCAAGTATTATTTGTGAAAGATTATTGTTAATCATATTTTAGAATTCCACGGAAAATAACTTACTTATTTATGAGGTTTCCTGTGGTGGATAACCACGTTGTTCATGGTGGATGTAAATTAAATAAGTGTTTAGTCTTTACCTTTATGTTCATTATTTTGTCACTCGGTTGAGTCACTTATTTGATCAGATTTAGTTTGTATTTGTTTATTATTGTACATAACTGATATATTTGTTTTATTGTTTGTTTGTTAATATATTCTGTAATTAAATCTACTGCATGAATTTCAATATACCCCATAGTAATGAGGTGATGATTTTGGTGGGATCTATTCCTTGGACCTATAATACAATGAGAAGTTGAATTTGTGATTTTGTTACAAACTAAGAGGCCCAAGGGTCGTAACAAAATTGGCGACCTTGCCAGGATAGATCCCTTTGTAGTGGACGTCTCTCCTACAAGCTGCCACGCCACCACCTGTTACCGCCTTCCCTAGCAACCAAGCGTATCCGCATTCCATTGCCCGCCGTATCTTAGCAACGAAACTAGTCACCGGCTACTTCTCGGGTTTTCCCACCATGACTCATAGCTGCTGCTGGGTGTATATAAGCTCTGTCTCTCCCTTGAGATTCATTCTGACCAATCTTCTTGAACAAGCAACATCTCCTCCAGCAAGCTCCACACTGTTAACATTTCATTCAACCAGGAGGCCAGCAACAGGCAACATCTTCTCTAACGGAGCTCCTGCACACATACCTCCTCACCTTCGACAAGCTACTCACCGCACGTCTCTACCAAGCAGCCCCTCACCACACAGCACCTCCAGCACCAGACTGTCTATCATATAACTTATATATTATACAAGAAAACCACATTAGAGTTTCCTTCCATCCTGAGTGCTAGACAACTTTAATATCTCGATACCCCTACAATGGTGACTCCCGGAGATAAGCACTCACACAGGATGGAGGACGGACGGATCTCTCTGCCGATTTTCAACCACAACGTCGAGGACTGGCTTGACCATGTGGAAGCAGCCCTCGCCGGCTCACGAGCGACCGACGAACAAAAGTATTGCGCCCTGCTTTGTGCCTTACCCACGGAAGTGGCCACGCGGGTCTCACAAACCATTTCCAACCCTCCAGATCACAACAAATTCGCTACCCTGCGGGCTGCCTTGAAGACGTGTTATCAACAGACCAGCCCCAATCTCCTGCAAGATCTATCCTCTACCTCCCTCGGGAACTCAACCCCGGGACGTCTCTGGGAGGAGATGTGTCGGCTGAACTCCCGTCACACAGACAGACTCCCCGACTCTATCCTGCGCCAGCTTCACGCACAAAAGCTACCCACAGAAGTACGCAACATCCTGTCCGCAGTAGATTACTCTACGACACCGGAACTATATGCAACCGCGGCAGATAGAATTTTTAACGAATGCGCTGCTGCACCCCTTGCCGCCACGGTCACACCAGTACCTACCATCGAACTTGTAAGCCGGGTCAACACCCCTCAGCCGAGCAATTCCTCACAAGACATCAAGGACCTGTTGCAAATTTTGAACCGCAGGATGGACACTGTTGAGCAGTTCTGCTCCTCCATACCCGCTGCTGCGCCGGTTCCTGACTCACACACTACGCCCTACAAGTTCCGACACACAGCAGCCAACCCCCAGCACAACAAATTTACCCTCTGCTGGTATCACCAGACTTTCGGCCGCTATGCTCGAAACTGTGAGCCCTATTGCACCTATTCGGGAAACGGCAACACCGGAGGCTGGTAGACGCCTCAGCCTCCGTCCCTCCAGGCGTCTCATTACTGCGCGTCACCGACCGCACCTCCAGCAAGAAGTTTCTCATCGACACCGGTTCATCGGTCAGCCTCATCCCTCCCTCACTACGAGACAAGTCAAAGCAACCCTCGTATGACCTGTTCACTGCCAACGGTACCTCCATCGCCTCCTACGGCGTACGCACCCTCGCCTTAGACCTCGGTCTGCCCAAGCTCGGCGTCAAACCAAGTCATCTATGCCTCATTCATGAGCCTACAGCACGCAAGATCCAGGGTTCTCGTGCCAGACACACGGACGCTATCACCTGTCTTGCGCCTTCCAACGAGTTCTCCTCCCTGCTCGACGAATTCAAGGAGCTTTTCTCACCCCGAGTCTCCCTACCCCCACCGCCTACGTCGGGAATTTTCCACCACATCGAAACCAAAGGACCACCAGTCTTTTCACGCCCTCGCCGCCTGCGCCCTGAGCTCCTGTACACAGCCAAAGCAGAATTCAACAAACTACTGCAAGACGGCATCATTCGCCCTTCAAGGAGTCCCTGGGCATCGCCTCTTCACATGGTTCCTAAGCAAACACCCGGCGAGTGGAGGGTGTGTGGCGACTACAGAGCCCTGAATCTCGTCACCAAACCTGACAGGTACCCTATTCCGCATGTCCAGGACTTTCACCACAAACTTCATGGCAAGACTATCTTCTCGAAGATCGACTTGGAGCGTGCCTTCCACCAGATCCCAGTAGCACCGGCAGATACCCAGAAGACAGCCATCACCACTCCGTTCGGACTCTTCGAGTACACTTTCATGAGTTTTGGCTTACGCAATGCAGCACAGACTTTCCAGAGGTTCATGGACCATATGCTTCGCGACCTCGATTTTGTCACCGTCTACATTGACGACATCCTCGTCTCATCTTCGACGCCTGCCGAGCACCACCACCACCTACAACTCCTTCTCCAACGCCTGCAGAACAACAACATGAAAGTTCATCCTGCTAAGTGCGTCTTTGGAACCTCGGCCATCGATTTCCTCGGTCACAGAGTCTCGCCCAGTGGCATACAACCCCTACCACAGAAGATAACCGCGATTAGGGAGTTCCCCAAACCTGAAACGGCGAAGAAACTCCGGGAGTTCCTGGGTTTAGTCAACTACTACCACCGCTTCATTGACAAAGCTGCCACCGTCCTAGCCCCCCTACACGACCTTCTCAAGGGACGCCCAAAGAAGTCTCACAAGTCTCTCATGTGGACTCAAGAGGCTACTACGGCATTCACCACTATCAAACAGCACATCACACGCCTCACCCTCCTGGCCCACCCCGCACCTAACGCCCGGACCACTCTCACAACAGACGCTTCTTCTACTGCAGTGGGCGCCGTCTTACAGCAGGAGATCAACGGAACTTTCATGCCCGTTGCTTTCTTCTCACAACGGCTTCAACCACCACACCTCAAGTACAGCGCTTTTGATCGAGAACTCCTGGCCATATACTTGGCTGTCAGACATTTCCAACACTTCCTCGAGGCCCGTCAGTTCACCATCTTCACTGATCACAAGCCCCTCGTCCACGCTTTCGCTTCAGTTTCCCAGTCACATACACCTCGTGTCCTGCGCCACTTGGCTTACATCTCGGAGTTCTCCAGCGACGTCCAACACATTAAAGGCAGCCACAACGAGATCGCCGACGCCCTCTCTCGTTGTATATCCACCATTCTTCCCTCATCTCCACCCATTGATTATGGGCAGCTAGCCGCGGCTCAAGAGAAAGACGAAGACCTGGCAGCTTACAAGACATCCCCCTCAGGCCTCATACTCCAAGAACTCCCTGTTCCTGGCACAAAGATAAAATTGTGGTGCGACGTATCCTGTGGACAGCCTAGACCGTTCGTGCCTCACGTCCACCGCCGCGCTGTTTTCGACCGCATCCATGGTCTCAGCCACCCGGGTGTGCGGGCCTCCCAGCGCCTCCTCACGCAACGTGTCGTCTGGCCCGGCATCAAGTCTGATACTAAGAAATGGGCTGCCCAGTGCCTAGCCTGCCAGTCCTCCAAAATACATCGTCACATACGGGCCCCCTTACAAGCCTTTCCTATTCCCAAAGGACGTTTTCAAGTAGTACACCTCGACATCGTGGGACCTCTTCCATCATCCTACGGTAGCACCTACATCTTCACCTGCATCGACCGTTTCACCAGGTGGACAGAAGCAATTCCCATGCCCAACGCTACAGCAGAGACTACTGTCCGCGCCTTCATGTCCGGTTGGGTTTCCCGTTTTGGCCCCCCCCCGCTACCGTAATCACTGACCGAGGAGTACAGTTTGAGTCACAACTCTGGCAGCACCTCCTACAGTTCCTCGGCACGTCTAGACAACGCACTACAGCATACCACCCTCAAGCCAACGGCATGGTAGAACGTTTTCACCGGCAGCTGAAGGACGCACTCAAGGCACAGCACGACCCTTACAGCTGGACTGATGCGCTTCCCTTAGTGCTCCTCGGCATCCGTGCGTCACACAAGGAGGATATGGACTGTAGCCCAGCAGATCTGACACTAGGCGAGCCCCTTCGGCTACCCGGGGATTTCTCACTCCCTCCTGATCCCAATCAAGCCACTCCAGCCGTTCGTCACGACTTACTCCAAAAGCTACGACAAGCAGTTTCTGCATTCAGAGCTACTGCTCCACGCCAGCCTACTCGGCGCCCTGAACACATCCCTCCTGCACTACTCACAGCCGAGTATGTTTTCGTCAGGCATGATGCTCACCGCAACCCATTACAACGCCCCTACGATGGACCCTTCCAGGTGGTTACCCGTTCTGCAAAGTTCCTGACAATTATCCGGAATGGCAGACATGACACTGTCAGCATAGACAGAGTCAAACCGGCCGCCTTACCCGTCGGGCCCCCAGCCCAGCAGCACCATCAACAAACTACGCCTGCACCGGTCCACCCGCAGTTACCACCGGCAGCAACACCACGCCCACGACATTTCTGGGCACCCTCTTTTCACCCTCATGTACAACCTGCTCCTGTCATAGAACCTGAACCTGTAGTAAGCCTCCCTCCTATCATAGAACCTGCTCCTGTCATAGACCCTCCTCCTGTCATAGAACCTGAACCTGCTCCTGCCATGGACCCTCCTCCTGACGCAGCCCCTGCAGCAGCAGGAGCACAACAACCATTGCTTGTACAACCTCCTCTAATCCCAAACCCTCTTTCTCCTCCTAATTCTCCCACAGGTTTTGTGTCACTGGACGGAGTTGTTACACGTAGCGGTCGAGTCGTACATACACCTGCCCGGTATGTGTTATGTGTGGGACACAACCCGGACAACATCCAGCCTCCCGCCGCGCCGGGAGGGGAGGGGGAGTATTGTAGTGGACGTCTCCCCTACAAGCTGCCACGCCACCACCTGTTACCGCCATCCCTAGCAACCAAGCGTATCCGCATTCCATTGCCCGCCGTATCTTAGCAACGAAACTAGTCACCGGCTACTTCTCGGGTTTTCCCACCATGACTCATAGCTGCTGCTGGGTGTATATAAGCTCTGTCTCTCCCTTGAGATTCATTCTGACCAATCTTCTTGAACAAGCAACATCTCCTCCAGCAAGCTCCACACTGTTAACATTTCATTCAACCAGGAGGCCAGCAACAGGCAACATCTTCTCTAACGGAGCTCCTGCACACATACCTCCTCACCTTCGACAAGCTACTCACCGCACGTCTCTACCAAGCAGCCCCTCACCACACAGCACCTCCAGCACCAGACTGTCTATCATATAACTTATATATTATACAAGAAAACCACATTAGAGTTTCCTTCCATCCTGAGTGCTAGACAACTTTAATATCTCGATACCCCTACACCTTTATCACTCATTAACTATTGGGAATATTTAGATATCAATATTCTTTATTGATTAATCATGGCTGCTTTTAATGTTGAGGAGTTTGTTGAGAATCCATCCGTGAAAATGTTGAAAGACTGTTCTACGAAAGGATAATTGGATGAAACTTGCTGATACATATGAAATTGAGTATCAACATAGTCAAAGGAAGTCTGAGATTCAAAATGCAGTTCTAACTGAACTTGTGAATGAAGAGTTGCTACAGAAGGGGACACTGACTTTGCGTTCATTTGACCTCAGGGAAGCAGTAGAGATTAGAAAGTTAGAAATGGAGCATGAGTTGGCCTTGAAGGAAAGAAAAGAAAGGGAAAGAAAGCGTGAAAGGCAGCATGAATTAGCAATAGAACAGGTTAGCAGTAGAAAACGAGACTTACAGGCATTGTCTTTAGAATCTGAGACAAAATTGTTTGATGTGAAAAAACATTTGGGACTTATGCCTGCTTTTGACGAGGAGGATACGGAAGAGTTTTTCATGCAGTTTGAGAAAATTGCAAAGTCGTGGATTGATATGATTCATAGTGTGCTCACTGGGTCAGCTCGTTCAGCATTTCTGTCTTTGTCAAGTGAAGTTTGTCGTAGTGATAAGTTAGTGAAAGAAGAATTTCTTCAGGCGTATGAACTCATTCCTGAAACATATAGAGTGAAATTTAGGACTATGAGAAAGACTGATGTACAGTCGTATATAGAATTTGTTTATTCATTGAGTAAAATGTGTGGAAGGTGGATAAAGTCTAGCAAGGTAGAAACTTTTGAGGAACTTACTCAGTTGATGATTTTAGAGCAGTTCAAAAGAGCCACTCCAAGAGATATACAATTGTACTTAGGAGAGAGAGATATTAGTAATGTTCATAAAGCTGCTGCATTAGCTGATAGCTATGCCCTTACTCACAAAATGCATCCTGTTAAATCTCAAAATCATTCAGGTGGAAAGGGTTTTGTAACCAAGGTAAAGGGTGGTAGGCAGGATAGTAGTACTGCTTCTTCTAGTAAAGTAAATTTTCGTGGAAACTCAGGTGAGGTTTCCAAGACCTATGCCAAGACTAAAGCATTTGTCTGTTTTTATTGTAAGAAACCAGGTCATGTGATTGCGAATTGCCCAAAATTGGAAGCAAAAAAGGAAGAGCCAGTGCTCTCATTTCGGACATCTGGAGAAGTTTGACAAAACTTTAGTGAGAAATCGCCCAAAGGAGGATTCTTTTGAACCTTTCATGTTTGATGGTTCAGTTGCAGTTGAAGAATCAGGTAATCAGTACACTGTGAAGATTTTGCCTGACACTGGTGCTTCTCACAGTGTTCTGTTGAAAGGATCCGTTCCCTGCGTGGAAGATTCCTATACTGGAGAGCATTTGGTGCTTAAGGGTGTCGGTGGAGTGATCACTGTTCCTTTGTGTAGGGTGTTTTTGAGAACTCCACTTGTGACTGGTTGGGTAACTGTTGGTGTTCAGGATTCTCTTCCTGTGACAGGGGTTACTTTTTTGCTGGGTAATGATATTGCAGGAGCCAGCGTGGTGCCAGATCCTGTGGTATCTTCGACTCCTACAGAGGAGAATAATACTGGTTTAATTGAAGAAGAATACCCTGATTTATTTCCTTTATGTGCAGTTACAAGGAGCCAGACTCTTCGGAATAAGGTACAGACCGTTCCTTCAGTTGACCCTAAGCTCGTATTGCTGATAGTAGTGCACCTGGCAGTGATGAAAATGATTTAGGTATTGAGAATCTGTTTGACAGTCAGGATGATTCATTTGATAGTGACATTGGTGGGAGAGATGTGAGTGAAGCTAAAGATTCAGTTAACATTCAATCCCCAAAATCTGAAGCTGATCTCTCTTCTGGTGACAACATTACCATTCAGAAAATACCTGTCACTAGGAAAAAACTGATAGATGATCAGCAGAGTGACTCCGAATTAGCTGAACTATGTAGGAAGGCTGTGGATATGGAAGAAGCGGCTCGCTTGCCTGATTGTTACTACATGGATTCAGGGTTACTTATGAGGAAGTTCAGATCTGTATCTGATCCTGCTGATGAGTGGAATGTTGTGCATCAGGTTGTGATTCCCAGTTGTCACAGGGGAGAAATCTTGAAATTAGCACACGACTTTTTGGGAGGACATTTAGGAGTTAGGAACATATACAAAAAGATTTTGTCACATTTTTACTGGCCTGGAATGAAAGGTGATGTTGCCAGATACTGTAGAACTTGCCATGAATGTCAAGTGGCTGGTAAACCGAATCAGGTCATAAAATCTGCTCCCCTAAAACCCATTCCTGTGGTAGACGAGCCATTTAGCAGGGTTATAATTGATTGTGTAGGTCCTCTCCCAAAAACTCGATGTGGCCACCAATATTTGTTAACAATCATGTGTACTACCACCAGGTACCCAGAGGCTACACCATTGCGAAACATCAAAGCGAAGAGTGTGGTAAAGGTTCTGACTAACTTCTTCACTAAATATGGCATTCCTAGAGTTGCACAGTCGGATCAGGGTACTAACTTCACTTCTTTCCTTTTCCAGCAGGTGATGAATGAATTGGGTATTAAGCAATACTTAGCTTCTGCGTACCACCCGTAAACCCAAGGTGCCCTAGAGAGGTTCCACCAGACTTTTAAATCTATGCTTAGGAAAAACTGTATGGAGTCTCATAAGGTTTGGGATGAAGGAGTGCCACTTATGCTGTTTGCCATAAAAGAGAGACCCCAAGATTCCCTAGGATTCATTTCCTTTGAAATGATTTTTGGTCATGCTGTAAGAGGTCTTGTGATTGTGTTGAAGGAAAGTTGGAGAAGTAATCAGATCAAAGTCCCTTTGTCAGTGTATGCAGAGAAGTTTAAAGAGAAACTGAAGAGAGTAGGTGAGATTGCTCGTGAAAATCTGTCAGAAGTACAGAAGAAAATGAAAAGGCAATATGATGAGCATTGTCAAGCTAGAGAATTTAAGCCTGGATATAGGGTTTTATCACTCATACCCCTGTATAGAAATCCCCTTTAAGCTAAATGTGAGGATCCATTCACTATAGTTAAAAAATTAAATGACCAACTATGTCATAGCGACTCCAGGTATGAGAAAATTGGAGAGTTTGACTCATATCAACAGGTTGAAACCTTATTTTGGTAGGAGTGAAGTGGTTTGTTCAGTAACAGGAGGAGAGGAGGTGGTCCCAGACACTGATTTCCAAGTGGATATCCCCATAAAAATCTGTAATTCCAGTATATTGTGTGACCCACCTCTAAAGTAATCCATCTTTCACAACAACAGTCTCAAGATGTGGTGTAACTGCTGCAGGAGTTCAAGCCAATCTTCGACAATGTGCCAAGCCAGTGTTCTCTGCTGGAGCACGATCTGGTACTGCTGCCTGACACATCTCCCATCAAGCAAGCACCCTTCCGAATGAGCCCTGATAAGCGGGAGAAGCTGAAGCAGGAGGTGGAGTATCTGCTGGAACATGACCTAGTGGAGAGGAGCAGTAGCGCATGGGCGTCACCCTGTGTGCTGGTGCCTAAACCCGACGGAAGTGTTCGCATGTGTACTAATTACAGGAAGGTCAACCTGGTGACACGTGCTGATGCATATCCATTGCCGCGCGTCGACGACATCATCGATAGTGTGGGTCAAGCAACATTTGTCACCAAGCTGGATCTTCTCAAAGGCTACTACCAAATCAAACTCTCGGAAGAAGCAAAACAGATTTCAGCTTTTGTCACTGCGGAGGGGCTGTGGCAATACAAAGTTATGCCCTTCGGCCTCAAAGGAGCACCAGCAACATTTCAGCGAGCAATGCATAAAGTGACATCAGGCCTGCCTGGAGTGTACGCCTATCTAGATGATCTGGTCGTCGTCGGTGACACATGGGTACAACACATTGGCCGACTCCGTGAACTCTTCAATCGTCTAGCAGAGTTCAACTTCACCATAAACCTCTCCAAGAGTGAATTCGGACATGCCACTTTAATCTTCCTCAGCCATGTCGTTGGACAAGGGAAAATTGCTCCAATTGATGCCAAGGTTGCCGATATTCTCAGTCTACCCGCACCTCACAATTGAAAGGCTCTCGGAAGATTTCTCGGGATGGCTTGGTTCTAAAGGTGGTTTTATCAAAACTTTGCCAGGGTGGTCACTCCCCTGACAGATTTGGTTAGCCCAAAAAGAAAGTTTTTGTGGTCTGATACATGCCAGACAGCATTCGAAAAGATTCGTGGGTTGTTGGCGACGGCACCTGTACTGCAACTCCCAGACTTTAAGAAACAGTTTGTGATACAATCGGATGCGTGTGACACAATGTACTGCGCACATCATTGTCATTCCTAAAAAAAAAAAACCTTTAATTCATATTACGCTACATAACATTCAAATCCACCTCGCTTGTAGAATCTCAGAGAACGGGAAACATTGATAAAGGATAACTCACCTCCTCAATGTTACTGAATCATGTGCTGTATTGTACCCAGGTACGGTTATATAATTTTAATTGTATGTATTCATAGCATTAAGGAGAACTCAAGGTATCCATAAAATGATTGGGGAAGTCCAGTTGAGCCGGACTAGTGTACTGTAGGACTAAGTGTGGATTGTGGTTTGAAGGTCATACTATTTACGTCTGAGAACGTGTAGCGAACATAACTTCCGCAGTTATCATATGAAAATACATGAGAACAATGATCTGGAAAAAGGATAAATGTATCAGAACTATGTGAGGTGATGGGAGTGACCCAGAAACTATACTTGAAAGGAAATATCTTGTATGCATCGGAGTGAACTTAATACACCTTGTTTCCTCGGGTGACGTATACCCACGGCATGTACAGTGATCAGAGAATCTTATGTCTGTGTTCAAGTTGGGCAATGTGTGAGGGGAGGATCCCTAATTGCAGTTTTAAGTGAAGTAGATATACCCACACTATGATCAATCGGCTTTTGTTTCAAGGCAGTTTCCCTTGTACCCGGCCTACAGGTGTGAGTTGTTGATATAGCCCACTTAATTTCCCCAAGAACTGTCAAGCCCGAACCGTATTCTAGTATGGAAGTTAGGGTTAAAATATGGATTTATAAGACACCAGGTCACAATAAATGGGAAAATTGAGAGGTGAGAACCATAATATCAAAGTAAAAATTAAAGATGGGAAACTGTAGGCCTACGCGGTGAGAAGCGGCAGGGCACTGCCCTCAGTATCCTCTGTTCTCCCATCAACTCAGGTCAGTGTCCTCCATCGGGCTACACCCCCGCCCTAAAAAGGACTTATATAGCAGTTATTTCAGCTTAAGACTTTGCCTGATGTATAAAGCGAAGTAGTAATGTGTTACAGGGGGTAATAACCGCCCATCAGGCATTATTTCTCAGTATCCTTCGTTCTCCCATCAACTCAGGTCCCACGCGGTCAGAGCACCTTGCTGGGCGTCGGCTATTATCCCTGTGAACGTCCCACCATGTGAGGTGACTACCAGCTATGCTAATCCACTATGAACCAGTGGATTCCCGGCATACCACCACACATGAGTAGGAATACATACTGAACTACGTGAGAAACTCCGCGGTCGTCACTTGGAGCGACCTATAATACCAGGCGTAGAAACAGCACTAGTATGTCTCTTGGTGAAACTCTCGTCTCTACCCACCGAGGGCGGTGTGCGAACGAGGTGTCTGATATATGTACTTAGAAAGTACAAGGATTCCCATACTTGCAGGTGTGGAGTATAACAGGTGTGGTGAGCTGGTGCTACAGGGAGGTGAGATGGTGTTACTATGTATGATAACCTACGGTGCTATATTCCATACAGGTGGAGCAGTCTGACGTGTGGAGTGTTACTGTAAGAAGGGTAACCCAAATCATCTTTGTTCTTCTGAGGAAGGCCAACTCATTTGTATTTTACCGGAATGCAGTATGTTTTATAAAGAATAAATTAGTTAAGAAATGTTATGGTTTCACCCTTCTTTTCCCTTATCGATCTGGTCAATGAAAAACCTAACCCAATGCCTAGTCCACACTGACCGCTACCTAACGAGCTACATACAGCCCAGAGGGGGTCTGGTGGCAGCAACCTTTAAAATTAAGACTATAGTTAAGTTATCCCCTTAACTTAGTGACCCCAGAATCTGGCAGTATAACAGGAGTTGGTGCTGTGTTAATGCAAAAAGGAAAAGATGGAATATTGCACCCGAACTGTTATTTCTCGGTCAAACTGAAAAAAGCATCAACGTGGATATACCACAATAGGAAAAGAAACATTGGCCCTTTTGTTAGCTCTGGAAAAGTTTGAGGTGTATGTAAGTGGATCACCTTACCCAGTGATAGTTTATACAGATCATAATCCACTTCAGTTTGTTCAAAGATGAGAAATAAGAATCAAAGACTTATGGTGGTCATTAGCTCTTCAACCCTATAATATAGAAATCAATCATATAACGGGGTGTGATAATATTATTGTCGTCACTCTATCTTGTGTTGAGTAAAAGTTTATTCAGAGCTTCTTAAACTTTTAAATTAAGGGGAGAGATGTTACGAGTGAGAGTTCAATGTTTGGCTGTGGATTCGCAACGTGAACGTCTTTCGTTTGTGACGTCATTTCTGCTCCCTTTGTTTAGCTCCCAAGCCGCGTGACGCTAGTGTGGGGCTGGCAGTGATAAGTTAAGTACAGAGTATCTCCTTTCTTATTGTGCAGTTTATTTCTAGTGATATAACGTGTGAACCTTGCTCGACTTTCAGAAAATCAAGTATTATTTGTGAAAGATTATTGTTAATCATATTTTAGAATTCCACGGAAAATAACTTACTTATTTATGAGGTTTCCTGTGGTGGATAACCACGTTGTTCATGGTGGATGTTAAATTAAATAAGTGTTTAGTCTTTACCTTTATGTTCATCATTTTGTCACTCGGTTGAGTCACTTATTTGATCAGATTTTCTCGAGACGATCCAGGACTGTTTCCTAAGTCAACATATAACCGAACCCACACGGGGTAATAATATATTGGATTTAGTTTTGTCAAACAGAGAAAACCTCATTAGCAATGTCGAGGTAGGGAACGAACTTGCAAACAGCGATCACAAAGAAATTCGATTCCAGTTAGATTTTCAGGGCAGACGTAAGGAAAATTCCACTAAAGTACCAGATTTCAGAAGGGCAAACTTTGACAGTTTAAAGAGGCAGCTAAGAGAGGGGGTGTCGCGCTTGGCCGTGAACCTGACAGATGACACCGACCTGATAACGAGATCTGAGATTGCCGAGTTCCACGACAATTTGAATAGTGAGTTACTTAATGCACAAAGGCAGAACATACCATACAAAAAACTCAGATCAAACAACAATGACCCTAAATGGATAAATAATTATTTAAAGAACATCATTGGCCAAAGGAAGGCTATAGGTAGAAGGATAAATCGTGGCGAAATTCACCTCCGGGACTATTATAGGGTATTGGCGAGTAGGGTTAAAACCGAGATAAGGAAAGCAAAGAGGAATAATGAGGTAAGGATAGCAAGGGAGGCAAAGACAAACCCCAAAGGATTCTACCAAATGTACCAAACTAAAACACGAGAAAAGATTGGACCAATACGGTCAGACTCCGGCGAGCTCACTGATAACGACGGAGAAATGAGCAATAATTTGAATAAATATTTTTCAACAGTTTTCACCAGCGAAAATTTAAACATGATACCCGAGGCACCGACTCTATTCAGAGATAGTGAAGAAAACAAATTAAGTGAGATAGTAGTGACTAGTAACGATGTTAGTAAGCAAATAGACAAACTAAAGCCTAATAAGTCACCTGGTCCCGATGAGATATTTGCCAGAGTATTAAAGGAATGTAAGGAAGAGCTTAGTATGCCCTTAGCAAAGTTGTTTAACATGTCCTTAAAAACAGGTGTAGTACCAGAATCCTGGAGGATAGCGAATGTAATACCGATCTTCAAGAAGGGGGATAGATCACTATCCTCTAACTACCGCCCAATCAGTCTAACATCAATAGTAGGCAAATTACTGGAAGCAATCATTTCAAACTCTATTCGAAATCACCTGGAGAAGCACAGATTGATCAATGATTCCCAGCATGGCTTCACAAGCGGACGTTCTTGCCTAACTAATCTATTAACATTCTTTTCATCAGTTTTCGAATCAGTGGACGAGGGGCACAATTATGATGTGGTATATCTCGACTTTAGCAAAGCCTTCGACAGAGTACCCCACGAAAGACTAATTAGAAAGGTAGAAGCTCATGGCATCAAAGGTGACATCCTTAAATGGATTAGGGCGTGGTTACAGGACAGGAAACAGCGAGTGAGCATTAACGGCACTAAGTCCCATTGGAGCAACGTCACAAGTGGAGTTCCCCAAGGCTCAGTACTTGGACCATTATTGTTTATTATATACATAAACGACATAGATATCGGCATAGACAGCAACATAAGTAAATTTGCTGATGATACTAAAATAGGACGTGTTATCAAATCTGACGAGGACTCGGCAAAACTACAGGAGGATCTAAACAAATTTTTCGAATGGTCTGAAAAATGGCAGATGAAATTCAACATTGACAAATGTAAAGTACTCAGTATAGGGAATGTAAACAGGGAAACCAGATACCAGATGAACAACGATGCCATAGAGAAATCCGACTGCGAGAGAGATTTAGGAGTAATGATAAGTAGGAACCTTAAGCCAAGTAAACAATGTGTTTTTGCTCGTAACAAGGCTAATAAAGTACTTGGGTTCATACAAAGGAGTGTTAGTTACAAGACTAGCGAGGTCATCCTAAAACTGTATCTTGCTCTTGTGAGACCACACCTGGATTACGCAGTCCAGTTCTGGTCACCGTACTACAGAATGGATATAGAATCCTTGGAAAGAATCCAGAGGAGAATGACAAGACTAATCCCGGGTATCAGGAACCTTGAGTATAGAGACAGGTTAAAGCATCTTAATTTGCACTCCCTTGAGAGACGTAGAGCGAGGGGCGACCTGATAGAGGTGTATAAATGGAAGGCAGGGCTAAACAAAGGGGACATTACAAAGGTACTCAAATTATCCAACCAGGAGCGAACTCGTAACAATGGTTTTAAATTGGACAAATTTAGATTTAGGCGTGAAATAGGTAAACACTGGTTTGGAAACAGAGTAGTGGATGAATGGAACAAGTTACCAAATATCATCATTAACTCGAATACGCTGAATTGCTTCAAACATAGGTTGGATGCTCATATGAGCAATAGGGGTTGGGTGTAAACGGGACTGCCCAGTATGGGCCAATAGGCCCGCTGCAGTTTCCTCCATTCTTATGTTCTTATGTTCTTATTTGTTTTATTGTTTGTTTGTTAATATATTCTGTAATTAAATCTGCATGAATTTCAATATACCCCATAGTAATGAGATGATGATTTTGGTGGGATCTATTCCTTGGACCTATAATACAAAGAGAAGTTGAATTTGTGATTTTGTTACAACCTAGGAGGCCAAGGTTCGTAATAATGTGAGTATTGAGGGTGTGGTAATGTACGGTGAGTGGTCTTGGGTATGTGGTGTTCCATTGCTTGGCTCACGTTTTCCGACCATGTCTCTAGTGTGTTGTGTGTTTGAGAAGTGTGTTTGTTGTTTAGTTGGGTGATTTGGCGATTGTTTAACTCCTTTTGCAATTCCTCCCAGTTGGACCGGCTGTAGCTGTATCTCATCCTGGCAGGGATCTGTATTGGCGACGTGGAGAGTGTGGCTACGATAGGGAGATGGTCACTGGTGGTTATTGGGCCGGGTTCCATTTGCAGGTTAAGATGGTGATGCTGGTTTGTTAGTACCATGTCTGGATTATCCGATTTGACCTGCTCTGATGTATGTGGGGAATTCCGGGCCAAGGTGTATTGCGTTGCCGTGACTCAGTAATGCATTTAAAATCTTGCCTACGGCGTTGTTATCCTGGTGCCCCAAGACGCGGTGTCGTGCATTTAGGTCACCCAGAAAATATGCTGGTATATTTCTTCTCATCAGTTTAAGCATGTCTCATAGTGGGAATATGGGTCTTCTCGGAGGGAGATAACAGGTGCCGATTATAATAGGTCCTGTTGGGCTGTTAATTTCGATCGCAAGAAAGTTTTCTTGAAATGAGTCGTGTATCTTGTGTTGTATTATTATCCTTTAAATTTTAAAACTACGTTCTACGAAACCGTATTAAGATGCATCAAACTTTTTTTTTACAGTATGGCTTGGATCATCGTATTAATGCTCCTATTCCTTCATGTTACCACGGTGTTGATGGATACGTCTACGGAAGTTCTCAAGCCAGGTGCTATTGTTGCACCTTTGGGACGAGTTCTCATTGTCGAAGATGTAGTGAACATAAATTATGAGTTGCACGGACTACTCAAGCTTCCACGCCAGATAGAGTCCATTGATACCCAACTGCAGACAGCTATGTCCGTCCTTGATGATCCAAGTAAGAATCCTAACAGTTCGACAATGGTATTCACAAGACTATCATCGCAGCTGGACGTTCTATTCCAGCATCTCAATATGATCTTGCAAAGAAGGTGCATTCCCAAACGCGAAGAAGCGAGAATTTTTTAATTTTGTTGGTCTTATACAAAGCACTGTTTGGCACTGCGACTGCCGAGGATGTAGATAAGTTAGGAGACCGTTTGAACATTGTCGTCCAAACCGTTCTTGAACAAAATCATGTTGTAACTCAAACTTTTCATGCAATTAATGCCTTGGAATCAAAAGTTAATGCGATTATTTCAGAGTCTAACCATTTATCGAGGGGTGTTTATGATTTAATGAATTCAGTCCCTACATTGGAGTGGCTCCTTTACTTTTCTGAGTATTTGCATGCTGCAGAAACTTCAGCTCAAGCTTTATTTAATGGTAAAAACGAGCTAATTTCGTGTATTGTAGATGACGGGTTAGGGCGTGTGGATTCTCAGCTTGTGCCTCTGCATATTCTTCTTGAAGCCTTAGAAATAGCCAAGACAAATAATCAGTTAACTCCTATTTTTACAGAACATGAGATGGGTGTAAAGGCCTGGACTTTGGGATATAAATCTCTTGCCAGCCTAATCAGGATCTTATAAAAGGAAAGTCAAGAACCATGGGTTTCCAAGGGGTAACAAACAACCGTTAGAAATTGACATCTCTTTCCTACGAAAATAATCACAATAATTTAACTCTGACACCACTCACTCAAGCATTAAATAAACAGCACTATGTATTAGCCTCTATCAATTAATATTATATAAATATGGGCTAAGGACATATATTCATTATATACATTCTATTACCCAGAGTATTGAGCATACAGCTACATTAAGCATTTGTTCTGCCCCCCCCCCCCCCCCCCCCCACTCCTAGGGTGGACAGTTTGTTGTTTCACACATTCTCGGGTATACAACCCATAAATCTACTTCTCAGCCCTCCGTGTGGGAGTAGGCCTAATGTAACAAACAACCTCCAGTAACACACACCCACCTGTAACACACTGTCTCCTGTAAAACACACCTGCATAACACCTTGCTATAACACTAGGGTGTGTCATACGGAGGCGAATTTTTTTTTTTTGAGTTTGAAAAATCGGCCCATGGTATTAATGATGTAGTTCTATGTGCAGAATCATGTGATATCTTCAGATTTGAAAAGTTTTAATTTTTTGCTAGGTAAATTTTAACTTGAAACCTTATGAAAATTCAGTATTCCCACCCTTTTACCAACACCACTAAATAGCTTATTTAAAGTAAAGTAAATGTATCAGGTTAATTTATTAGGATGAAAATGATCCAGAATAGTGAAACAAATGATCTTGACACATTTATTAAATTTAATATTCCTTTAGAAAACAAAATCATCAAATACAAAAACCGGTTTTACTACTACGACCCGGTGTTGCTGCACACCATAGAGAACATGTCTTTCTTGCTTCTGTTTCTACTCATCACCTCCCTGCTGACCACCTGAGCTCGGATGTAGCCTTCCCTCCTCTCCTGGCTGTACACGTGACTGCTGGCCTCGCTCACTTGCTGTACACAACG
Organism: Homarus gammarus; assembly: GCA_958450375.1. Taxonomy (NCBI): domain Eukaryota; kingdom Metazoa; phylum Arthropoda; class Malacostraca; order Decapoda; family Nephropidae; genus Homarus; species Homarus gammarus. The sequence continues at coordinate 136,364 of CAUDMG010001984.1, forward strand.
CTCTATACTCTGGGTGTGCGAGGGCCAGGCAGGGACATGCATGGGGTTGTCCAGGAAAGCTCTGACTTGAACATTGGTGAGGCTGCAGGTAAGAGGGGGCTCACTGCCAGCCTGGATGTTATCCAGATCTATGAGATCAGTGAGGGTCTTGGCACCTAGATTGACTTCAGGAGTCTTCCTGACCCTGAAGGAATCGTCACCAACTGATTCGTCATGCCCAGATCCTCTCATAAGTCTCATATCCAAGATCTTTTTGACTGCCACTCTTCTCTCCTCCTCATCCTTACTGCAGAGCATTGTCTGCAGAACTGCCTCGGGATGAGCATACCAGGAAGATCTCCTCACAGTCTGCTCCACAATCTGAACAACCTTCCTTGGCTGACTCCTCAGGAGCTCAAGCTGGAAGAGAACATGCCTCGGACCTTCGGAGAACGATGACTTGACCTTGGTGTTGAACCAATTTGGCAAGTAGACACTCACGATGAATTGGATAATAAGTCTCAGGTTGTGAAGCTGGTTCCCTTTCAGTTTATGATGAGTGACCCAAATTCTGCAGAACCTGAGAGCCGATGTGAGCCACCTAGAATGTGAGACTGGACCTATCTGCAGGTAAGCAAGTCTATCAGGCATGACCCCAGTTTTGATGGCACTGCAAATCATGTAACCATAGTACTGGTCAGTACTCAGGTCGTCAATGACAGTATGTGCAAGCTCAACGAGTGGAGGGCCAACTGTGATTTTTTCAAAGCTCGGATTTATTTCTAACTCAGCGGCAGAGTCCAGCATCTTGCCAAGAGGACCAGACCATCTGTTGTTTGAAAGAGTCTTGCCATCCAGCTCCTGGATCAGATGTCTGAGTGGCAACTCGTTGGTGTGGAGGTCACAAACAATCCAGACCAGCTTCCTCCCAATCTTCCGCTCTATCCACTGTATGACCCCCCCACCCCCCTTGCCACCCTGTGTTCGTGTTGGTGCTGTCCCCTCCAATGGCCTGCAGGGTCTGGTCTACGTTCCTCTCTCTGAGCCAGTTCACAATGTTATCTGCCACTATCTCAGCTGGTTTCCTGATGTCATCTTTCTCTGGAGTGAAATGCCACAAATACTTCCCTCCTGGTTCACTGCAGCAGGAGTAGTGTTCCTCCTTCACCATGGCAGGGAACAACTTGTCAGAATCTCCAACTTTCATGAACACTTTAGTGTCATCCCTTCTCCCATCAAAGAACAAACAATTGATTCCATTTTCTCTTATCCCCTTATCAAACTCCTCTTCTAGGTTACTGACAAGTTTCCCCTGAGCTCTCCTTACTTTGTTATGATCTATCACCAGGTGAACATCATCAGGTGTTATCAAACCACGGTCAATCCAGGCAGCTGTTGCTATCTCTGCAGTTTCTCTGAGACCAGTGTGGTGTCGCATGCTGGCCAGAGCTATGCTCGGGATATCTTTCCTATTTCGAATCTTATGCCTGGAAGGTTTGGGATCATTATTTTCTGGGTTAGGGACCAAGTCACCATTCTCCTGGTCAGCACTCGGATCAGCCATGGGGAAGTCATTAAACTCTGAATCAGCTTGACTCCAATCATCGGCCTTTTTTACCTCACCCTGGGCCTTCTCAAGTCTCTTTTCCTCGGCAACTCTTCTCTTCTGTCTCTCTGTGGCAGCCTCCTGTCTCTTGGACTCCGGAATATCTTGGCTAGAAATCATGAGAGCCCCTATACTGCCAGTCTTCTCTCTCTGTGCTTTGACAAATGCCAGTTCGATCACAGGAATCTTCAGTTCACGCTTGCAAATACAGGAGATGTGGGCCTCGGATTTACAGTCACGATCGCATCCAAACTCAGGACAGAGAACAATTGGGCACTTGCAAGTAATTATGTCAAATAACTGGTCCAGTTGCTTGGCAAAGCTGTCCTTAACTGCAAGTTTTCCTCTCCCAAGAGAGATATCTCTTGCCTTTTCCCAACTGGCTAGCAGTCTCTCACTAATCTTCTTCTGACTTGTTATGACTGGAGGCTTGAACTGAGCGTTAGCCAGAGTGTACTGTGCCAAGACAGCTTTGGTCATATCACTGGCAATGTCTTTGTTTGTGTAAGTTCTTTGGTTCTTTTCACTGATTTGCCTGATTAAAACACCGTATCTCAAAGCATCTCTCAATGTAGGCAACTCCGACTTCAGGAGCTCTCTCCCAGACCCAAGATAGTGACTGAGATGGCTGGATTTTTGGTTCCTCGTCCTGACACAAGCAGCCATCGCAAATATTATCAACTTATAAATGCATCAGAATCTGAAACAGAAAAAAATATTGTTAGTTGGGTTGTTAAAGAATGAAGTCAGAAAGCAATGTTCACTATTTAATTGTAATGCACTAATGCAGCTGTACGTTAGATTTTCGATAAATTTCACGCTAAAATTTACCTGGCAAAAGGTTGCAAAATATTGAAACTGAAATTATTTTCTGTTTATATACACTAAAATCTATCAAAAAAGTGATGGGCCATTAGTTTTAGCTGATCTTCCCTCCTATGACACACCCTACTATAACACATGCACACACCTTTCTGTAACACACACCCTCCTGTAATACACACACCCACTTGTAACACACAACCTCCTCTAACACACACACCCTCCAGTAACACACAACGTCAAGTAACATACACCCTCCTGTAACATATATCCTCCTGCAACACACACTCCCTCTTGTAACACACACACACACACCCTCCTGTAACACACACACACACATCCTCCTGTAACACACACACACACACACACACCCTCCTGAAACACACACACACCCTCCTGTAACACACACACACACACACACACCTGTAACACACACACACACACACACACACACACACACACACACACACACACACACACACAAACACCCTACTGTAATTCACACACACACACACCCTCCTTTATCACATACCCTCCTGTAACACATATCATCCTGTAGCACACACACCATCCTGTAACACATGCCCTCCTGTAACACATACCCTCCTGTAACACATACCCTCCTGTAACACATACCTCCTGTAACACATACTCTCCTATAACATTCACCATCCTGTAGCACATACCCCCCTACAACACAGCTTCCTGCAAAACACACCCTCCTGTAACACACACACACACACACACACACACACACACCCTCCTTCAACCTTCCACTGACTTCCTAGGAGTGCCAAGCAGTCCTCGGCCCTCTGACGTAGGCATATAGGTCGAGTCCTGTAACTCCACCATGTATGAGTTGACTGGAGACCCAGCTTCTCGCTTTAACTCTCATGATGCTCTGAGTGAGCCAGGTGACTATGGTGTTGACATTGACACCAATGGAGATGGTGGCTTTCAACTAGTTCAGTCCAGGAACACGCAGAAGGCCAAAAAGGCAGAACAACTTAAAGACCATCAACTACAACCTCAACTCCCCATGAGAGTAAGATTAAACTTCCTTGTAGGTACACCACCTGAAGTAAGTTATCGATGGCTGAACGATGCGGAAGATAAACACCCAGGCGCTGAGTTTCAGTTCAAAGTCAGTACACAAGATCATGTTCTGATTAGAAGCGACCCAGCAGTCATACAGGATCTCCTCACAAATAGCATAGGGGGAATAACCATGGAACAATCACCCCAACCATCGAACAAGAAAACCATCTTAATTATAGGGCTCGATCAGTACAAGACCCCTACACTACTAGAAGCTCATCCCGCCATCAGAAGGACGAAGCGGCTCAGGGGCAAGAACGCAGTCATTGCAGACTGGGTTGGCTCGGGGGACCCACCCAAGACCATTCGAGTCCGTGGTGCCTATCGGACTCTGAAGGCAACTCTCTATCAGCCCCCTACCCGGAGGTGTTACAATTGTCAACACTGGGGCCATGTGGCCAGATTATGCCCCTCGACTAAGCCGCGGTGTGGCCTCTGCTCAAGACAACATGCAACACAGGCTTGCAGAGATACAGTTGCTCAAGGGGGTGTCATTCAACAGAAGTGTATTAACTGCAAAACGGTTGGAGTTCCTGTATGGTACCCTGACTGTCCTAGAGCTCCTTCGCCCATTCAGCGCCCAGACCCGCCACCCAGGCCAACCCCTGGCCCAACCTCCCCACCAAAGCTCCAGGATCATCACCAGCAGTTATCGAAAGATCAGCATGGGGCAACACAGACGTACCGACACAACAGATGGCTGCCAACACACCCCGTGAACACGCCCAAAGTGAAGAGATCAATGATTTGAAAAATTAAATGAAAGAACTCAAAGCTCAATTTACAGCTCAAACTGATATGTTGAAGAGCCTCTGTGATACACTACAGGAAAAGAACACCACCAACACAGTGCAGCAGCTATGGAAAGATTATAGTCAAACTGAAGAAATTCAGATATCAGTACCAGATGTGGAAATTCAAGACCCACCAGGAACTAGTGTCCCCGCAGAGGAAAATAGTGATACTGATGCCTCTGTGGACATGGTCAGTGAAGATGAACATACACAAACAGAAAATGGTGGTTATGTCGAGTGTAACCAAAGTGTGTTTTTGTCTGCCACTGAAATTCAACAATTATTGAGCAATGCTGCCGAAGGGACAGGCAGCGTAGAAAAGAACAGTATTATACAGTGCCTTTTGCTTCTTTCCAAATAATGGCCAGTGTTAATACCAGACAAAGATGCAGAGCGGTGAAGGTGATGAGTTGGAACATCTCATCCCTTAGAAAACGATACCCTGACCTACACCATAAAGTTGTGACTGAGGACATCGATATTGTGTGTCTGCAGGAGTGTCTCACACCTAATGGTAAGCCCCCACCCAGTCTGCCCAATTATGTGTATTATGATCCCAGTTCTACTCACACATGTTTGATGTATGTTAAGAAGTCACTACTACATGTACCTATGTACCTATGCTCCCTCAGATCAGCTTCAGTACACAGATCTCCCAGACTTTTTACACACTGAGCCCACTTCCTGATGGGTGACCTGAATGCTAGACACAAGAAATTAGGTGACTCCACCACTAACACCAATGGTAGGAGACTTATCTTACTTCTCAGCGCATATGAAGATGTTCAAATTATAGGTAATAATGAACCAACGCACATCTATGGCGGGGCTCTTGACAAGTGTATTGGTTTTAATTTATCATACACAACTCATAGCTCTGATGTTGTCACTGATCTTATGTCTGACCACAGCCCAATCCAAGCTAGTATACATGTAGCCAACGATACCCCCACTGGTGGTAAACTCAACAGACGTAGAATCACAGTCAAGCAAGAACATGAAAGCCAGTTCATAGACTTCATCCATGAGTGGTACAAGGACTACAAGCCTGACAACTACCAAAGTTTCCATGACGATCTGATAGATAGGACTTATACATACTTCACCAACAATGCCTCCACCAAAAAAAGGAGAAAACGTGGTCAGCATAATGGGAACAGGCAACAACAGTGATATGATGACCCTAAACTGAAAAAACTCAGGGCTAGAGTCAGGAGGGTGGGTAAGTGTTACAAACAAATTAGAACACCTCAAATGTTGCAATTATATCAAGCTTCCCTTGCTTCTGTCAGGGAACGTGTAAACGAACTCAGCCAAAATGCATGGGAGATGTATGTCAACAGCCTGAACCAACATACATCCCTCAGCAAAGCCTGGAAAGACATAAACACAATCAGAGGCAAAAACAGTAGACACGTCTCCCATCCAAACCCTCTGCAAAAGTCGAATGAGCTAATAACAAAGTGGGCTCATGTGTCTAGCTATGACATGTTACCAACTAGGACTCGGGGAACCCTTGATGCGAAGTCTGTAGAGAGAAGTAATCTTATTAACTTTATGCTGGGCAAACAGCACGATGTGTGTGATGTTCCATATACTGAGTGGGAGCTTGACGCCGCCCTCGCCAGGGGTAGGTCTACATCCCCTGGAGAGGACGGAGTCCCCTACAACATAGTTAGACTACTAAGGCGTGTGCCGGGCAATCCATTATTGGTATTGTACAATATGAGTCATGCCAAGGGCCAACGACCCACATCATGGAGCAGCAGTATTGTTGTACCAATACCGAAACTAGGACAGCCTGATGCTTTTCGTCCCATATCACTAACCAGCTGCCTGTGTAAAACCTTTGAGAGGATGGTTCTTTGCAGACTCTTATAAAGAATCAGAGAACACATGTCTCCTAACATAAATGGCTTCACCCATGGTAAAGATGTACATAATTGCATCACCACATTCCTAACTGCGCATGGTGATGAAAGGCACAGATACACCACATTTCTTGACCTAAAAGCTGCATTTGATATTACAAATAGACAACTGATATTGTACGAACTAGCCAAAATGGATATAGGAGGTCGACTGTTACACTGGATAAGTGGTTACCTAACCAACAGAAGGGCTGCTGCACTGTTTCAGGGTTACAGAAGTGAAGTTAAAGACATGCAACTTGATACCCCTCAAGGTGGAGTTCTAAGCCCCACTTTGTTCAATGTTCTTATGAATGCATTATTAAATTTAATACCAGACAACCCCAGCAATATCACAATCAGCTATGCTGATGATATTCTTATACATACTAAAACTCATCGTGAAATGCAAACCACCCTGAACCATGTATATGCAGCCTGTGAGAACCTCGGTCTTATTATCTCCACTGAGAAAACTAAGGTGTTCAACAAACAAGCTGGTAACCGTAAGCGCGGCCCCGCCAAGTTCAAGATAGGTAACAACACTATTGACTATGTTTCTTCTTTTAAATATCTTGGTGTCTCCGTCCCTTGTAACTTACCTGCCATACAACAGCTAACCCGCCAATGTACTGACAGACTGAAACCTCTTAGAAGGGTAGCGGGGTGCAGCCGACATTATGGTGCTAATATTAGAATTGTTAAAACAATGTACCTAGGCTATATAAGATCTATGATAGATTCCCACGCACCAGCCCTGGTCCTTCGTGACAGAAAAGGCGTTGAAAAGCTCCAGAAAATGCAAAATAAAGCCCTTAGAATTACCCTAGGATGTCCAATGAGCACTAATGTACTTAATAATTATGAGGAAAGAACTAGGTAAATCCACTGTCAAAGATAGAATAAGTGAAGTCAACCTCATGATAGCCCTGAGGCTTCTGCGTGGTGATCCTCATAACATTGTTTCCTTAAAATTGCTAAAATGTATGAACCATGGGACTGGTGATTCTAAATGAATCCAAACTACAGCTACATATATGAAGACGTTTGGACTAGACAACCTGTACAAAGTTGAGACACAACAGCGCTTCCTGCCACCCTGGCGGACAGTTCCCATCGATATCACAATACCGACATTTCCGCCTAAAAATTAATTATACAAAGTTTTTATCTCCAACACACTGTCAAAGTGAGAGCTCTTGAACACATACACACTCTACAGACTGATGATAAAATCACACAGACCATCTACACTGATGGATCTCTTAACACCGCCTCTGGGAGGGCTGGAAGAGCTATTGTTGTGACTCAACCTGACGGTAACATAATTGAGAAAGGAGTTAGAATTAACAACTGGGCATCCACTCTACAAACTGAATTAGTTACCATACTCACAGCTATTAAATTCATTGAAACCAGTCACTGACAGTCTCATCATCACTGACTCTCGATCCTCATTACTTGCCCTTGAAACCCTCAACTCAAGTTGTCACGTGCTTGTCTCTGAAGTCAGATACAAATATGCGTACCCTGTTGACCGGGGTGTCAAGGTCAAACTGTTGTGGATCCCCTCTCACATAGGCTTCATAAAACATGACAGAGTTGATGCCCTCGCCAAACTCGCGTTTAACAAAGACACCGTTGAATACAATTTGGGTCTGTCAAAAAGAACCCTTAAAACTGTAATTAGGAAAGAACTTATTGATGAATTTGACGCAAGTAGACAAGTGCAAATAGGCATTAGTCGACCCATAGTTTACATGTATATGAAGCAAGTAACAAAATCACTAGATTACAAGATGTTGTAACAGCAAGATTAAGGTTAGGATATAAGTACCTCTGGCAGTATGTTCCTCAAGCAGTAAACAAGACTAAATGTAAAGTGTGTGGCCAGACATATAGCCATACACCTGAACACTACGTCCTCGACTGTGTGAAGATAGAACCTTTTAGGGACAGGTCCAAGCATACTGTGTGTGAAATGGCACAACACTTCATCTCTAATGGCAAGATAGCCGACATATTAATATTGTATCCACTTTTTTGCACTTAGTAACTACTGTATATCAGTTCTCATGTATAGAACCAAATACACAATGTGCTTCAATACTTCTCACTCAAATGTGAATAAACAAAGTGTGCGGCCAGACATACTGCCTTTCACACCTGTACTCACGCAATTGTGAATAAGTTACCCTTTATGTATAGAACTAAACAAATAATGTAATTGAAATACTGTGTTACATTCATTGACATAATATCCTGACAACGGGGGTTAATTATTATGACCCTTTGTCAACTCTACTCTGTAATCCTTTTGCGCTACCGCTCACAGGATGAGTGTGGGATGCACAATAAAGTAGCCGCTGTAAGCGGCAAAATCAATTTAACACACACACCATCCTGTAACACATACCCTCCTGTAACACACACATCCTGTAACATATACCCTCCTGCAACACATACCCTACTGTAACACATACCTCCTGTAAACATACCCTCCTGTAACATATACCCTCCTGTAACACATACCCTCTTTGTAACACATACCCTTTTGTAACACATACCCTCCTGTAACACATACCCTCCCACAACACAGCTTCCTGTAACACATACCCTCCTGTAACACATATCCCCTTGTGACACATACCCTCTTGTAACACATACCCTCTTGTAACACATACCCTCCTGTAACACATACCCTCCCACAACACAGCTTCCTGTAATACATATCCTCCTGTAACACTCAACATATTGTAACACATACTCCTACAACACAGCTTCCTGTAACACATACCCTCCTGTAACATATACCCTCTTGTAATACATACACCTCCTGTAACACACGCCCTTTTGAAATACATACCCTCCTACAACACATACCCAGCTGTAACACATACCCTCCTACAAAACAACTTCCTGTAACACATACACCTTCTGTAACACATACCCTCCTGTAACACATACCCTCTTGTAACACACACCCTCCTGTAACACACACCCTCCTGTAACACACACCCTCCTACAACACACACCCTCCTATAACACACACCCTCCTGTAACACACACCCTCCTGTAACACACACCCTCCTACAACACACACCCTCCTATAACACACACCCTCCTGTAACACACACCCTCCTGTAACACATACCTTCCTGTAACACACACCCTCCTGTAACACACACCCTCCTACAACACACACCCTCCTATAACACACACCCTCCTGTAACACACACCCTCCTGTAACACATACCTTCCTGTAACACACACCCTCTTGTAACACATTCTCCTACAACACAGTTTCCTGCAAAACACAACCTCCTGTAACACACACCCTCCTGTAACAAACACCTTCCTGTAACACACACCCTCCTGCAACACATACCCTCCTGTAACACACTCCCTCCTGCAACACAAACCCTCCTGTAACACACACCCTCCTGTAACACACACACCCCTGTAACACACACCCTCCAGTAACACACCCTCCTGTAACAAACACCCTCCTATAACACACACCCTCCTGCAACACACACCGTCCTGTAACACACTCCCTCCTGTAACACAAACCCTCCTGTAACACACACCCTCCTGTAACACACACCCTCCTGTAACGCACACCCTCCTGTAACACACACTACCCTGTAACACACACCCTCCTGTAACACACACCCTCCTGTAACACACCACACCCTCCTGTAACACATACCTTCCTGTAACATACACATCCCCCTGTAACACCAACCTTCCTGCAACACACACCCTCCTATAGCACACCCTCCTCTGATAGATTACCACGCACCAGCCCTGGTCATTCGTGACGGGAAAGGCGTTGACAAGCTCGAGAAAATGCAAAATAAAGCCCTCAGAATTATCCTAGGATGTCCCATGAGCACTAAAGTACTTAATATGAGGAAAGAACTAGGTATACCCAGTGTTAAAGATAGAATAATTGAAGTCAACCTCATGATAGCCCTGAGGCTTCTGCGTGGTGATCCTGATAACATTGTTTCCTTAAAATTGCTAGAATGTATGAACCATGGGACTACTGAGTCTAAATGGATCCAAACTACAGCTACACATATGAAGATGTTTGGACTAGACCACCTGTACAAAGTTGAGACACAACAGCGCTTCCTGCCACCCTGGCGGACAGTTACCTTCGATATCACAATACCGAAGGATCCGCCTAAAAAATTTATTATACAAAGTATTTATCTCCAACACACTGCCAAATTGAGAGCTCTTGAACACATACACACTCTACAGACTGATGATAATATCACACAGACCATCTACACTGATGGATCTCTTAACACCGCCTGTGGGAGGGCTGGAAGTGCTATTGTTGTGACTCAACCTGACGGTAATATAATTGAGAAAGGAGCTAGAATTAACAACTGGGCATCCACTCTACAAACTGAATTAGTTCCCAAACTCATAGCTATTAAATTCATTGAAACCACTGTTATTGACAGTCTCATCATCACTGACTCTCAATCTTCACTACTTGCCCTTGGCACCCTCGACTCAGGTTGTCACGCTCTTGTCTCTGAAGCCAGTCACAAATATGCGTGCCTTGTTGACCGGGGTGTCAAGGTCAAACTGTTGTGGATCCCCTTTCACATAGGCCTCATAAAACATGACAGAGTTGATGCCCTCGCCAAACTCGCGTCTAACAAAGACACCGTTGAATACAATTTGGGTCTGTCAAAAAGAACTCTTAAAACTGTAATTAGGAAAGAACTTATTGATGAGTTTGACGCAAGTAGACAAGTGCAAACAGGCACTAGTCGATCCATAGGTTACCATGATGAGATGTATCAAGTGAAACATGTATATGGAGCAAGTAACAAGATCACTAGATTACAAGATGTTGTAACAGCTAGATTAAGGTTAGGATATAAGTACCTTTGGCAGTATGTTCCTCAACCAGATGTAAACAAAACTAAATATAAAGTGTGTGGCCATACATATGGCCACACACTTGAACACTATGTCCTCGACTGTGTGAAGATAGAACCTTTTAGGGACAGGTCCAAGCACACTGTGTGTGAAATGGCACAACACTTCATCTCTAATGGCAAGATAGCCGACTTATTAAGATTGTATCCACTTTTTTGCACTTAGTAACTATATCAATTCTCATGTACAGAACCAAATACGCAATGTGCTTGAATACCTCTCACGTAAATGTGAATAACAAAGTGTGAGGCCAGACATACTGCCTCACACGCCTGTACTCACGCATTTCTGAATAAGTTACCCTTTATGTATAGAACTAAACAAATAATGTAAATGAAATACTGTGTAACATTCAGTGCCATAATATCTTGACAACGGGGGTTAATTATTATGACCCTTTGTAAACTCTACTCTGTAATCCTTTTGCGCTACCGCTCACAGGATGCGTATGGGGTGCACAATAAAGTAGCCGCTGTAAGCGGCAAAATCAATCAAATCATCCTGTAACGCACACACCCCCCTATAATACACCTACCTCTAACTCACACACCCTAATGTAACACACACCATCCTGTAACACACACCCTCCTGTAACACATACCTTCCTGTAGCACACACCCTCCTGTATCACACACCCTCCTGTAACACACACCATCCTGTAACACATACCTTCCTGTAACACACACACCCTCCTATAATACACCCTCCTGTAACGCATACCCTCCTGTAACACACACCCTCCTATAACACACACCTATAACTCACACACTCTAATGTAACACACACCCTCCTGTAACACATACCTTCCTGTAACACACACACCCTCCTATAATACACCCTCCTGTAACGCATACCCTCCTGTAACACAACACCCACTTGCAACACACAACATCCTGTAACGCATACCCTCCTGTAACACACACCCTCCTATAACACATACCTTCCTGTAACACATACCTTCCTGTAACACAACACCCTCCTGTAACACATACCCTCCTGTAGCACAACACCCTGTTGTAACACAACACCCTCTTGTAACACAACACCCACTTGTAACACACACCATCCTGTAACACAACACCCTCCTGTAACACAACACCCTCCTGTAACACATACCCTCCTGTGACACAACACCTTCTTGTAACACAACACCCTCCTGTAACACATACCCTCCTGTTACACAACACCCCCTGTAACACATACCCTCCTGTAACACAACACCCCCTGTAACACAACACCTTCCTGTAAAACAACACCCTCCTGTAACACAACACCCTCCTGTAACACAACACCCTCTTGTAACACACACCATCCTGTAACGCAACACCCTCCTATAACATATACCCTCCTGTAACACAACTCCCTCCTATAACACAACACCCTCCTATGACACAACACCCTCCTATAACACATACCCTCCTGTAACACACACCCTCCTGTAACACATACCCTCCTGTAACAGACACCCTCCTGTAACACATACCCTCCTGTAACACACACCCTCCTGTAACACATACCCTCCTGTAACACACACCCTCCTGTAACACATACCCTCCTGTAGCTCACGCCCTTCTATAACACACCCTCCTGTAACACACACCCTCCTGTAACACACACCCTCCTGTAACACACACCCTCCTGTAACACACACCATCCTGTAACGCATACCCTCCTGTAACACACACCCTCCTATAAGTCACAACTATAACTCACACACCTTAATGTAACACACACCCTCCTGTAACACACACCCTCCTGTAACACATACTCTCCTATAACACATACCTTCCTGTAACATATAAACTCTATAATCATACACAATCCTGTAACACAACACCCTCCTGTAACGCACACCCTCCTCTAACACATACCCTCCTATAACATACACCCTCCTGTAACACAACACCCTCCTGTAACACATACCCTTCTACAATACAACTTCCTGTAACACACACCCACCCAACTTTAGCCAGAAAAAATGAGAGAATCTTCGTGTATGCCTTACGTACATCAAAGTGAGCGCCCACGCCATCATAGGCAATACTTAGTAGCTCTTGCCTGGGCTGTAAAGGGTCTAAATTTACACATGACTTTAGATAAAACCAATTGGGAAAATTATCTAAATCAAAGTCATCAATAAGGTGGTTGTAGTGCTGTTTCAAATTGGAATCAAGAGAATGCTCTTGAATAAGTTTAGCCCTAGTGATGGGAGAATCCCCATTAATTGGTAACATTAGGACTGGAAGTATCGTCTGGATATGATAGCGTGGAATGGAACTCATGAGGGTTCTCATCAAAGAATTTACCGAGAGAATAATCCTCCGAGAGGGCATCTTGACTATCACAAGGTTCATCGATAGGTTCAGATACATGGTTAAGTGAATTTTCCTCAGTTACGAAGGTCTCCGGCTCCTTGTGGCTCATACTGTGAGTGATCGCATAAGAAGTAAAAAGCTTTGGAAATTTACTTTCTAACTCGTGAGTGTTATTCTTAAAAGTGGGTCTGGAAGAAACTACAGGGCAAGATGAAACTTGGACTCTGGCAAGACCAAGATACCAGCAACTGGTAGGCTATAGAATACTGCTGAGGTCACATAATCAGAGACAAAAGCATATTGAAGTTAAACTTTACAGAAGGGATATCCACCCGTTCCAGGTAAACCTGATAAAATCACCGTCTCACTCGTATGACACTCAAAGTTGGGAACTGCATTCGTAAGTATGCAAGAAAAATCAGAACCAATGTCTCCTAAAACAGTAGAAAGGAGAGCGGGCGGGACTAATTCCTTACGGGCGAGGAGACCTTGCAAACATTAGGAAAGGCAACTACCAGAATGTGTGCGCACTGAATTAAATGTGTCACTAGAATGGAGGTAAAATTATTCCACTGTATTATAGACAACACTAGCATGGAGATTGATTTTGATTTTACCGCTTACAGCGGCTACTTTATTGTGCACCCCACACTCATCCTGTGAGCGGTAGCGCAAAAGGATTACAGAGTAGAGTTGACAAAGGGTCATAATAATTAACCCCGTTGTCAGGATATTATGGCACTGAATGTTACACAGTATTTCATTTACATTATTTGTTTAGTTTTATACAAAAAGGGTAACTTATTCACAAATGCGTGAGTACAGGCGTGTGAGGCAGTATGTGTGGCCTCACACTTTGTTATTCACATTTACGTGAGAGGTATTCAAGCACATTGCGTATTTGGTTCTGTACATGAGAACTGATATAGTTACTAAGTGCAAAAAAGTGGATACAATCTTAATATGTCGGCTATCTTGCCATTAGAGATGAAGTGTTGTGCCATTTCACACACAGTGTGCTTGGACCTGTCCCTAAAAGGTTCTATCTTCACACAGTCGAGGACGTAGTGTTCAAGTGTGTGGCCATATGTATGGCCACACACTTTACATTTAGTTTTGTTTACAACTGCTTGAGGAACATACTGCCAAAGGTACATATATCCTAACCTTAATCTAGCGGTTACAACATTTTGTAATCTAGTTATCTTGTTACTTGCTCCATATACATGTTTCACTTGATACATCTCATCATGGTAACCTATGGATCGACTAGTGCCTGTTTGCACTAGTCTACTTGCGTCAAACTCATCAATAAGTTCTTTCCTAATTACAGTTTTAAGGGTTCTTTTTGACAGACCCAAATTGTATTCAACGGTGTCTTTGTTAGACGCGAGTTTGGCGAGGGCATCAACTCTGTCATGTTTTATGAGGCCTATGTGAGAGGGGATCCACAACAGTTTGACCTTGACACCCCGGTCAACAAGGCACGCATATTTGTGTCTGGCTTCAGAGACAAGAGCGTGACATCTTGAGTCGAGGGTGCCAAGGGCAATTAGTGAGGATAGAGAGTCAGTGATGATGAGACTGTCAGTAACAGTGGTTTCAATGAATTTAATAGCTGTGAGTATAGCAACTAATTCAGTTTGTAGAGTGGATGCCCAGTTGTTAATTCTAACTCCTTTCTCAATTATATTACCGTCAGGTTGAGTCACAACAATAGCACTTCCAGCCCTCCCACAGGCGGTGTTAAGAGATCCATCAGTGTAGATGGTCTGTGTGATATTATCATCAGTCTGTAGAGTGTGTATGTGTTCAAGAACTCTCAATTTGGCAGTGTGTTGGAGATAAATGGTTTGTATAATAAATTTTTTAGGCGGATCCTTCGGTATTGTGATATCGGTGGCAGGAAGCGCTGTTGGGTCTCAACTTTGTACAGGTGGTCTAGTCCAAACATCTTCATATGTGTAGCTGTAGTTTGGATCCATTTAGACTCAGTAGTCTCATAGTTCATACATTCTAGCAATTTTAAGGAAACAATGTTATCAGGATCACCACGCAGAAGCCTCAGGGCTATCATGAGGTTGACTTCAATTATTCTATCTTTAACACTGGGTATACCTAGTTCTTTCCTCATTTTAAGTACTTTAGTGCTCATGGGACATCCTAGGATAATTCTGAGGGCTTTATTTTGCATTTTCTCGAGCTTGTCAACGCCTTTCCCGTCACGAATGACCAGGGCTGGTGCGTGGTAATCTATCAGAGATCTTATATAGCCTAGGTACATTATTTTAACAATTCTAATATTAGCACCATAGTGCGGACTGTACCCCGCTACACTTCTAAGAGGTCTCAGTCTGTTAGTATATTGGCGGGTTAGCTGTTGTATGGCAGATCCCTTGTACCCTACCTAGCATGGAGAACAGGTCTGCTTTGGCCAGAGGAATTGAGTTTAACGGCCACTTTTCTACAGTTGGCTATGACACGACCAAGTTGTTTACAATAACAGTAAAGTACACTATTCCTCTCCAGTATAGTCTTCTCACCTGAAGCTGATAAGATATCCGGCAGAGCAATACTGGTAGCATGCTCCTTACGTGAACTTGAGTCGAGTTGGGACCTTGGCAGATTTCGGTTGGGAGGACTGGAATAACGACACCAGTTCTCAGTGAAAATAATCAGTATTAATGAGAGAGAAATGATCAGCAGTGTATATATATATATATATATATATATATATATATATATATATATATATATATATATATATATATATATATATATATATATATATACATATATATATGGAATTCTTTGAAAAGAAACTATTAAGTAATATTTTACCACCCTCAGCAGTCTGGTTTAGATATGTTGATGATGTATTATGTCTCTGGCCATGTAATGAGGACCTAAAAGTTTTCCTACCACAACTTAACAACTTAGCCCCCTCGATCAACTTCACTGTGGAATTAGAGCAAGACTGTAAATTGCCATTCCTAGACTGTCTGATACACAGAATAGGTAACACTTTTAAGTTCAGTATTTATAGAAAACCAACCAATGTGTGTTCATACATTCATTATTATTCTGCCCACCATAATAAAGTCAAACAGTCAGTATTTACAACAATGTTTTTACGTGCCTTGAGAATTTGCAGTCCGGAATTCATCGATGAGGAATACAAATATATATATAATATTGGCTCAAACCTTAAATACCCTAGATCTTTCATAGACAAATGCTTAAACATTACTAAGAAAACTTTTTATAGAACTGATCCCAAGCCCACCCATGACCATAAGAATATCTTAATATTACCATTTCACAAAAATTTCTCACACATTCCGGCACAGCTAAAATCTTGGAACGTCAATGTGGCATTTAAAAATTCATGCACTGTTAAACAAATGTTAATCAAGAACTCCCCCAACAACACAATTGGTTGCATTTATAAAGTTCCTTGCAAGGAATGTAATATGTTTTACTTAGGCCAGACAGGTAAAGATCTTGTAACTAGAATTAAACAACACAAATACAGTGTTAGGACAGGCCAGGAATCCAATGCTCTGTTTGTTCATTTGAGGGATAACAAGCATTGCATTGACTGGGATAATGCCTCCTCAATATTACCATGTAATTCAATTGATAGTAGGAACATCATAGAATCTAGTCTTATTAAACATACCGAAGCATTCAACATGAATTTGAGTAACGGCATGTACAAGCTGGACAATTTTGTAATTAAGAAGATTTGTGATCAAGTGGAGGGCGGGTCACTGGCCCATCTGACCTGACCACCAACCGTTGTGTGCTATTTAAAGATTAGTAGGGTCATTACCTAATTACCTGACCAGTGTGGACCTGGTCTCACCCTCCTCTGTATATATTCAACTTGATTTGTATTACTCTCTCTAGTCTGTACTCACCCCTGAAGATGTGAATTACACGAAAGCGCTTGGGTATACTGCCAGATCTGGGGTCACTAAATTTAAGGGGATAACTTAACTCTAAACTTAATTTCTAAGGGTCGCTGCCACCAGACCCCCTCTGGACAGCATGTAGCTCGTTAGGTAGCGGGCAGAGTGGACTAGGCATTGGGTTAGGTTTTCCATTGACCAGATCGATGAGGGTAAAGAAGGGGGAAACCATAACATGTCTTAATTGATTTATTCCTTATACAACATACTGGTAAAAAAACATATACATGACTTGGCCTTCCTCAGAAGAACAACATAATTTTGGTTACCCAGACCCTAGCATTACTGGCGGGTCATCCACCTACTTATTGCATACAAATGGGGAACGCCGTATCTCGGTCGTTCCTTCTTACAATATCCCTTAACACAGCGGACTGCTCCACTGATGTGGACTGTTAGCACCGTCGGTTATCATACATAGTAGCACCATCTCAACACACCTGTTACACTCCATACCTGCAAGTATGTGACTCCTTGTGACTATTAGGTATACACAACGGGCACCTCGTTCGCACACCGCCCTCGGTGGGTAAAGACGAGGGCTTCACCTAGAGACATACCAGCACTGTTTCTACGCCTGGTAGTATAGGTCGCTCCAAGTGACGACCGCAGTTTCTCACGGTCTCCTTAGTTGTGACTATTCATGTGGAGTGGTGCGCTGGGAATCCACCTGTTCACAGTGGACTGGTATAGCGGGGGAGTAATTCCCACCCTGGGGTGACGCTCACGTGGACAATGGCGGCCGGGCGGCAAGATACTCCGGCCACATGGCACCTGTGGTGACGGCAGAACGGGAAAAACTCAGCAATAATGCCTGACGGGCGGTTATCCCACCCCTTAACACATCCCTATCACACTTATATATCCAGCAAAGCTTTAAACTGTAGTAACTTCTATGTATCAACCTTAATTGTAGGGCGGGATATAGCCCGCTAGGGCACTGACCTGTGGTGACGGCAGAACGGGAAAAACTAAGGCCGGCTTCCCGCCGCTTCTCGTCACATAGGCCTACAGTTTCCAATCCTCAATTTACACTTTTGTTTCTAAGGGTTCTCACCTGAACACTTTACGGTATATTGTCACTCATTTCTTAACAACACATATATTAATCCTAAATTACACACTAAGGTAAGGTCTTGGTTTGCTAGTGCTTGGGTAAATGCCTGAGATTATAATATTAATGAGGCATCTGAGGCGGGTACATGACGCGCCTTGAAACAAAAGCCGAATGATCATGGCTGGGGTGTATCAACGTCACTTAAAAACTGTAATGAGGGATCCTCCTCTCACACATTGCACTATTTGAACACAGACATAAGATTCTCTGATCACTGTACCTGTCGTGGGTATATGTCACGTGAGGCTACGAGGTGTATTAGATTCATACCGACGCATACACGATATTTCCTTTCCGGTATATGTTTCTAGATCACTGTCAACACCTCACCTAGTTCTGATACATTTATCCTTTTTCCAGATCATTGTTCTCATGTATTTTCATATGATATCTGTTGGAGTTATGTTCGCTACACGCCCACAGACGTAAATAGTAGGACCTTCAAACCCGGATCCACACTTAGTCTTACGGTACACTAGTCCAGCTCAACTGGACTTTAACATTCATCTTATGCTTACCCCGAGTGATCCTTAATGCTAGGAATACATACACTTGATATGATATAACTATACCTGGGTACAATACATGGTCTAGGAACCTTGAGTAGGTGAGTTGTCCTTTCTCAATGTTTCCCGTTTTCTGAGGTTCTACAAGCGCGGTGCATGTGAATGTTATGTAGCGTAATATGAATTAGATGGGATTTTTAGGATGACAATGATGTGCGCAGTACATTGCATTGACTGGGATAATGCCTCCTCAATATTACCATGTAATTCAATTGATAGTAGGAACATCATAGAATCTAGTCTTATTAAACATACCGAAGCATTCAACATGAATTTGAGTAACGGCATGTACAAGCTGGACAATTTTGTAATTAAGAAGATTTGTGATCAAGTGGAGGGCGGGTCACTGGCCCATCTGACCTGACCACCAACCGTTGTGTGCTATTTAAAGATTAGTAGGGTCATTACCTAATTACCTGACCAGTGTGGACCTGGTCTCACCCTCCTCTGTATATATTCAACTTGATTTGTATTACTCTCTCTAGTCTGTACTCACCCCTGAAGATGTGAATTACACGAAAGCGCTTGGGAACTTCGTGTTTTCTTCTTTCCTTGTGGTTATCAGCATATACCTAGATCACGCGCACATACAGTGATTTACTTGCATATATATATATATATATATATATATATATATATATATATATATATATATATATATATATATATATATATATATATATATATATACATATATATATATATATATATATCTATATATATATATATATATATATATATATATATATATATATATATATATATATATATATATACACACACACACACACACACACACACACACACACACATACAGTAATACCCAGCTTTACGCGGGTTTTTTTATGCGTTTCTACATTTACGCGGTACCCAGCCAGAAACGGAAGGTTCACTTTACGCGGTGCATCTACTCTTTTACGTGGAGAGTGGCTGGCGGTCATCTCGCGCCGCGCCATTTTTGGATTCAAACCTCCCGCCATCTCTCCCGCCATCCCGCCATGTTGGGTAAGCGGCGTGAGTAGGTTGCGCAGTGTATGCCTTTGTTGCGTTATCGGTGAAGTCATATGACGTATCGGACTGTGATTGGGCCAAGCATACTTACCTCCCTCCCCGCTAGCTGTGATTGGTTTAATGTAATATGACATGCCCTGCCGCGGGAGCGATGAAGCCCGTTGACATACCCGCTAGGGTGTGTCAATTTTGTCAACATGTTAAAAATCAAATTTGGTAGTCAAAATATTGTGCCTCTTTATGTCTAAACTTGAGATTAGCAAACAAAAATGAATTGAAATAACCCTCACCTACATCAATTATACCTTAAAGTTTCAAATATCAGTATTTCAACAAATTAATGAGACTTGATTAGAATTATTCACTTGATATTAACTAATCTCATGTAAGCATATGGATTATGGAGTATTTTATGGTTCTATAGCTTGTGTACAATATGCATGTCAGAACATGAACAGGCTCTCCGTGTGGGACAGTTTAATTCTTGTTTTGACTTGTACCAAGCGTGAGGATAAGGCGCCCGGCTCACTCTCCTTCTAGATATCATAGACGGTGGTTTGCTCTCATTGCACTTGCACCTACTCTACCAGACGAATTCTACATTTTAATTATTGTAAGTAGGGCATATTGATTGTCGCAGTTACTTATATCATTGTATAAAACATTATGTTCTAAGAAATTATTATGTTATTTCTGTTACAGCATTTTTGATAAACAAATTGATATTTTTTGAAACAACAATTGAATTATGAAACATTGAAATATTTTTCTATTTGTCAGATAGTGAAAAGATGTCAAAATTGAAGACAAGAAGTCAGTTGTCAACCCACTTGAGCCTCCTAGTTGGTAAAGGGAAGGAGCTTCCTGTATCAGAACTTCCAACAGTGAGAGACATGCTAAGATTAGGGTTACTCCTTCGAGAAAAAAATGCAAAGGACAGAAGGAACTATACAGATAAAGAACTCATAAATGACATGATAGTCCCTCTTCTGCATCAATGGACAAAAGCTAATGCACTATTCAAACCACCTGTGATTAATCAGTGTCGAACTATTGAGCTAAAACTAACGAAATTATGGCACAAAGCAATTGAAACATCACTTGGTAAAGGAAACTTGGCCAGGAAAAATGAATTTCTGCACACACTTGATACTCTGTTTGACATTTTGACCTGCAAGTGCTCCATACAATTATGTTCTGAATCCAACTGTTCTCACTCAGGTAAGAGAGAAAATAATTCCCACATTGATTGTGGTTGTCCTCGTTAAAAGAAGATCCCTGTTTTAGAGCTTGAATTTATAAAGGCACAGAGGACAAAGGCAGAAGGCCAAGGAAGTATGCAAATGGGTTCAATAGATTATTCAGAAACAAAGAAGCAGATTGCTAATGCCAAGAAGAGAGAACAAATCCGAGAGAGGGAACAAAAGAAGAAAATGAAGAGTGAAGAAGCCATCCAAAGAGAGGAAGAGCTGTGTCAAGATGTTTATCACTTCTTTGATAGTTCTTCTGATGAACAGGAAGCAACATCAGATGATAGTTCCAAAGAGCCATCTGAACCTTTACCAAAGAAAATGAAATACAACACAAGAAATATTTCAAACATTGCTTTAGCTAGTATTCGCCACCATGCTGGACTTCGTGAGGCTGCAGAAATTGCAACTGCCGCTTGGATAGATGCAGGCCTCATCAGCCGAGAGGATGTATCTTTGGTGATAGATCATAATAAAATTAGAAGAGCACAAGAAAAAATAATGAAGGAAATATCTGATCAGCATGAAAAAGATTTAAGCGAGGGAGGGCTCTCCTGTCTTTTGTTTGATGGAAGAATAGATGACACAAAAGTTTTGCTAGAAGTAGAGGGAGTGAACAGAAAGTTTCCAGGTCTCATCAAAGAAGAACACTACTCTGTCTGTTCTGAGCCTGGTGGTCGGTTTTTGTTTCACTTTGCTCCCGAAACTGAAGTAGAAGGGAAGAAACATGCAGAGGTCATTGCTGATCATATTTTATGTTGGGTTCAGGAGAGAGGACTTGGCAGTTCACTGCAGGCTGTTGGTGGAGATTCAACTGCAGTGAACACCGGATGGCAGGGGGGTGTAATGACGCATTTAGAGAAAAAACTAGGAAGAAGACTTGTTTGGATTGTATGTGATTTACATACAGGCGAGCTACCTCTTCGTCATCTCATCCAGGAACTTGATGGTCCTACAAAGAGCAACAACAAGTGGTCAGGTCCCCTTGGCATCATGCTGGATGAAGCAACACAACTAGAAATAAATACAACCTTTCCAAAGGTCGAAGTTGGCCCTCTCCTTCCGGCGTTGTCTGAAGGAGTCATCAAAGATCTCAGCACAGATCAATCCTATGCTTATCGTATTGCCCAAGCAATAAGATCAGGAGAACTGCCTCAGTCATTGGCTCTATTGGAGATTGGACCTGTCAGTCACAGCCGTTGGTTAACTACAGCTCTTCGTTTCTGCAGGATTTGGATTTCCAAACACGAATTGAAGGGCAAAGTGCTGAAGAATTTGAGGTTAATTGTTGAATTTATTATTGGAGTTTATCTTCCCCAGTGGTTTAGTGTGAAACTTAATCCTATGTGGGTGGATGGGCCCAATCACCTTTTGTTTCAATTGCAGCTAGTAAGAACACAGAGGAAGGTAGTGAGGGACATCGTGTTACCTGTGGCAAGAAGGTCCGCTTGGTATGCTCGATCAGAAGCAGTTTTGCAAGCAATGCTTTGCAGTCAATGTACCAATCTCCGAACCGAGGCTGTAGAAGTCATTCTAAAGATTAGAGGAACGCTAATAGATGACGACCAGTTGGGAGACTGTTCGTTTCATTCAAGAAAAGTTCCCCCAATAAACGTCAATGCCACCAAATTGTCAGAATTGGTTGACTTGAGTTTGGAAGTCTTAGAGCCACCATTGACAACAAGTCTAACTAGCCAAGAATTGAGAAACCTTAAAGAGACTCCAATGCAGGTGCCGAAGTGGCCTTCCCACACTCAAAGTGTGGAGAGATGTGTGAAAATGGTCACAGAAGCAGCGGGCCATGTTTACAGCCACGAGAGGCAAGAAGGTTACATCAAAGCACAAATAGCAAGCAGACTACTGATGACAAGAAACCAAAGCAAAGAGAGTTTGAAGACATTGGTTACTCTCAAATAGACTATGGATAATAAAATATAATAATTTGAAACTTGAAACAGTAACATGTGTGCAAACGCTGGTTATGTTATAAATTCACAAATATGTACATTTAAAAATCCATTTGATGTAGGTAGGACTTATTATAAAAAAAAATTTATGCCAGAATATTGTTTTGCATGCTTAAAGACTACAATAAATTGCTACCAAATTACTCGATTTTCAATTTAGCCAGTTCACCCCCTAAATTGACACACCCTAATACCCGCGTCAGTTACACCCCTCCCGGCTACACCGTGTATATCGATATCCATTGTTCCATAAGAATGGCTGCCACCGGACCACCACCACCACAGAAAAACCTTGCATTACCTGGACCCAGCCGCCCTAAGCCAAAGAAGATACGACGTGCCCTAAACTACGAGGTGAAGTACAAGATCATCCAAGAGTTGGAGAAAGGAACAAAACAGGTTGATTTGGCGCGCCAGCATAGTGTGAATGAATCTACGATCCAGACGATCAAGAAGGATGCAGCCAAGATAAAGGAGCACATGAACATCACAAAGTCTACAGTTGCTTCTCTGATCAAGTATTGCCACAACAAGGTGCTTCCTCAAGACGGAGAGGTTACTTGTGAGCTACTTGATTCGTCAGGCAAGACGGAACATGGCGGTCGACACGCGCTCAGTTCAGGAGTACTCACGTGAACTGTACGCAGCAGTGTCACGTAAGATGGGAATTGCAGAGCCCAAACTCTTCAATGCTTCCTCTGGGTGGTTGCAGAGGTTTAAGAAGAGGAATAAGATCACCAACATTAACATTGGTGGTGAAGAAGCGAATGCTGACCGTGTTGCGGCTAGGGATTTTCCTCTGTTCTTACGTGAGATTATGGAGGAAGGACAGTACAGTGACGACCAGGTGTTCAACATGGACGAATCCAGTCTCTTTTGGAAAAAGCTACCTTCCAAGACCTTCGTTGTCAAGTCTGCCAGCAAGTGTCGGGGCCGGAAGTTGCAGAAGGAGCGCATCACCGTCCTCTTTTCCAACAATGCCTCCGGCTCCTGTAAACTCAAGTTATCGGTAATCCACACAGCCCGCAAGCCACACGCCTACAAGAACATGGACATGACCAAGCTAAATGTCCACTGGCTGACCGCACGTAAGGCGTGGATGTTCTCTACTCTGTCCCTCTCCTGGTTTAATGACTGTTTCGTTCCCGACGTGAAGAAATTCTGTGAGCAACAGAATGTTCCATTCAAGATTTTGTTGCTGCTTCACAACGCACCAGGACACTCGCACCTAGTGTTGGATCGTCACCCCAACGTAAAAGTGGTCTTCCTTCCTCCCAACACTACGTCATTAATCCAGCCCATGGACCAAGAATTAATCTGCAATGTGAAAGCTGCATTCTCTGCAAAGAAGTTTAAGCTCCTGAACGACTATACCAACACCAAGGATGAGTTGCGTAACCTGGGTGACACCGATAGCAAGAGCGACGAGGACGAGGAACAACAGTTGGCAGAGCAAGAAGTTCTTGTGAAACACTTTTGGAGGAAATTCAACGTCAAGAAAGCTGTGGACTTCTTCGTGGAGGCATGGGATCAGCTGTCTGTAGCAATGGTTTGTCACGCATGGAGACATGTGTTGCAAGGTATCCCAGGTAGAAGGCAGAGCCAATCTGTGACTGGTGAGGTTCAGACTGTTGCAGTAGCAGTGGACCTTGCCAGAGAAGCTGCGCAGAGTGTTACAGCTGCAGGCTTCTCCGAGACCACCAACGACAACATTATGGAGGTGATAAGGGATCCTGATGTGATTGCCGATGAGATGTTAGAAGACGATCACGTCAGTAAAGAGACAGGCGGTGCGTCATCTCGAGAAGAACACAAGTTATCGCATGGTAATGTAAGGGGTGCCAGCGAGTGTGTAGAGAAACTGAAGCTCCTGCTTTCCGACGACCCTGACGATAACCGGTATGAAGTCTTAACTACCCAGCTGTTGCAGATTATGGAGCCCTACATCAAGTTGTATCACGACAACATCAACACTAGCCGTCAACAAAGCATTACCGAGTTCTTCGCCCACAACCCACCACAGCCAGCCCAAGCCAGTGATAGTGACAGAGACAGAGACAGTGATGGTGACTTTGAGGGATTTGTCAGGGAGTCCCTGAAAAGTGTGGATGACAGTGATGGTGACTCACCTGAGGGCCAGTAGCCTGCCCTCTGTCTCGGAACCAGCCTCCATTCCCGTACGCCGACCCATCTCTTCTACTAACGTAAGTGTTAAACCTAACCTTGATTTTTCCTAACATAACCTAACCTTACGTAAGTGTTAAACCTTGATTTTTCCTAACATAACCTAACCTTAGGTTAGTGTTAAATCTTGATTTGTTGAAACATAACCTAACCTTACGTTAGTGTTAAACCTTGATTTTTTCTAACCTAATCTACCATGACATATGTGTTAAACCTTGATTTTTCTTTTACCTGGTACAGTATATTATTCTCTTATGTAGATCCACAATGAAAACGTGGATAAGATAAATCTTGATAAAATCACATGGGAAAAGGGAAACAACGGAGCACCTTAGCTTTCGTCTGAAGATATCTTGAATAAAGACGAAAGCTAAGGTGCTCCGTTGTTTCCCTTTTCCCATGTGATTTTATCAAGATATATATATATATACAGTGAACCCTCACTTTACGCGGTCAATTGAACCCACGGAGGCCCTTATAAAGCGAGAAACGCATAAAGTGAACAACATAACATATGGGATTAAATGAAATAGAGACCGGCTGACCCCCAAACTCCACTTTTTCCGACACAATACCTATGTTCTAGTAAAAATAACATCTTAATTTTATGATGGTACATGCACACAATTAATACTTAAGAGAAATAGAGAAATACAGTCGCCAAGTTAATGTCCATTCAAATAATGGACTCAACTCCCTCCCCCTCTTCTCACACTCGCTGGCTCTTCCCTCTCTGAGAAATGCTTGGGGGAAAACCACTAGATTTTAAGGTATTGTAATAAATAATACCTCAAACTAAAGTTAGGATAATATAATTGACATTGCTGGATTCCTTCTAAGACCAGGAATATTTTGAATATAAATGTCATGTATTTTGCACAAAAGATAACATATTTACTCAGAGTAAACAAAATACTTACATTAGATCTAAAATTTGTATCATGTTTATATTCAAAATGATCATCAAATTGTAAGAATTCCAGCAATGTAAATTATATTCTGGCTGGGTAATTTGTATGAATTTTATGAGCTAAAACAAATATCTTCAGTTAATAAAAAAAAAAATATTCTTCACGACACTATCTGTCAATCAAAACACCCCACCTTGCCTCCCCCCCTCTTCCAACCTCGCCAGATGGTCGGTAGGTCCCTCCCACCCCCCACCCACCACCAACCCTCCCTACCAGAGAAATGTTTGGGAGAAACCAGAATATTTACCTTTTTAGTAATAAATAATACCTCAGACTAAAGTTAGGATAATATAATTGACATTGCTGGATTCCTTGTAAGACCAGGAATATTTTGAATATAAATGTCATATACAGTATTTTGCACAAGAGATAACATATTTACTCAGAGTAAACAAAATACTTAAAGTTGATCTAAAATTTGTATGTCTAATGCAAAATCTATGATGTTTATATTCAAAATGATCATCAAGTTGTGTTCTGACCTCACTCAAGTTGTGTTCTGACCTCACTAGGGGAAAGGTCACGGCAGGGTTAGCTCCGGAGGGATAATTATCAGATATGGCCAGTGCTATGTGCGGTCTTGGGTATGAGAGTTTGTTGACCAAACTGGGGTGGTCCATCGAAGAATTGGCGAGGGCCAAGTTAGAAATTGAGAGGGCCACGTTGGAGAACCTGAAATTAAGGAAAGAGCTGGCGAAGTTAAAAGCAGAGGCTGGACGAGTAAAGCCAGTGTCTGACGAAAAATCAAGCGAGTGGAAAATTGTGACTAGTGGGAAGACAAAGCTGGTGGTGAAGAAGCACACGAAGGATACGACAACAACGACAACAACAGCTAAGTGTACCAACCCGTTCAGTCCCTTGATAGACGAATTGGACGTAAGTACAGTCAGGGACAGGGATGACAAGGAAGGTAAAAAAACTTTAATTGTTGGTGACTCACAGGTAAGGTACATGGACAGGGCCTTTTGTGGTAAAAACAAAAATAGGATGAGGGTGTGTTTGCCAGGAGCTGGGGTCGGAGATATAATTGACAGGATGGGCAATATCTTGTCTGGTAATGGGAACAAACCCATTATCTGCCTCAGTGCAGGAGGCAATGATATTGGCCGGTGTAGGAGCGAGGAACTTCTTGATAAGTTCAAGGCAGCCATAGATCGTATTAGGACTAAGGGAGGGATCCCTATGATATGCGGTGTCCTGCCTAGAAGGAGAGTTGGCAGTGAATGGTTGTCAAGGGCAGTTGGTGTCAACGACCGTCTTGACAGATATTGCAAGTCAATATCAGTCCCATTCATTGACAACTTGGACAACTTCTATGGCAGAAGGGACCTTTATGTTAGGGATGGGGTGCACCTGTCTAGGGATGGAGTAGCAACCCTGGCTGGGGCTCTAGAGAGGGCAGTTCAAAGATATCGAAGTCTTTAAACTGCGAAGAGAATGTATGTGCACGGGGATGGAGGAGACTGCAGTGGGAGCGGGTAAACAAGGCGAAAGATTACAGGGAAATAGTGTTAGGAATGATGACAAAACTAAATTAGACAGGGAGTCTAAAACTAAACGCGGTAAGGGGAGGACTCAGAACACGACTAACTTAAATGTATACTATGCGAACAGTAGAAGTATGAGAAACAAATTGGATGATATTAGGGCCTTGGTATGTACCGAAGAAATCGATATAATTGCATTCACTGAAACATGGATCAACCTAGACACACGTGAATTACCAGTCGAATACCAAATTGCGGGTTACAAACTGTTCCATACGGATAGGCAGACCAGGAAAGGAGGCGGAGTAGCAGTCTATGTTAGGGATAACCTGAAGTGTGAAATAAATAAGGAAATAAAAACTGAGAGGAATGCAGAAACTATTTGGATAGAATTAAGCGACGGTCGGGAAAAATTAATCACAGGAGAAATATATAGACCCCCCAATCATGATAGCGTCAATGAGCGACTTATCTGGGATGAAATGCGCAGGGCTTCCACACACAACAAAGTCTGTATAGTAGGCGACTTTAACCTTGGCCAAATAGATTGGACTGACCTTATGGGTAACTCAGAATCAGAGGATTTTCTCGAGACGATCCAGGACTGTTTCCTAAGTCAACATATAACCGAACCCACACGGGGTAATAATATACTGGATTTAGTTCTGTCAAACAGAGAAAACCTCATTAGCAATGTCGAGGTAGGGATCGAACTTGCAAACAGCGATCACAAAGAAATTCGATTCCAATTAGATTTTCAGGGCAGACGTAAGGAAAATTCCACTAAATACCTGATTTCAGAAGGGCAAACTTTGACAGTTTAAAGAGGCAGCTGAGAGAGGAGGTGTCGCGCTTGGCCGTAAATCTGACAGATGACACTGACCTGATAACGAGATCTGAGATTGCCGAGTTCCACGACAATTTAAATAGTGAGATACTTAATGCACAAAGGCAGAACATACCATACAAAAAACTCAGATCAGACAACAATGACCCTAAATGGATAAATAATTATTTAAAGAACATCATTGGCCAAAGGAAGGCTATATGTAGAAGGATAAATCGTGGCGAAATTCACCTCCGGGACTATTATAGGGTATTGGCGAGTAGGGTTAAAACCGAGATAAGGAAAGCAAAGAGGAATAATGAGGTAAGGATAGCAAGGGAGGCGAAGACAAACCCCAAAGGATTCTACCAAATGTATCAAACTAAAACACGAGAAAAGATTGGACCAATACGATCAGATACCGGCGAGCTCACTGATGACGACGGGGAAATGAGCAATAATTTGAATAAATATTTTTCAACATTTTTCACCACCGAAAATTTAAACATGATACCCGAGGCACCGACTCTATTCAGAGATAGTGAAGAAAACAAATTAAGTGAGATAGTAGTGACTAGTAACGATGTTAGTAATCAAATAGACAAACTAAAGCCTAATAAGTCACCTGGTCCCGATGAGATATTTGGCAGAGTATTAAAGGAATGTAAGGAAGAGCTCAGTATGCCCTTAGCAAAGTTGTTTAACATGTCCTTAAAAACAGGTGTAGTACCAGAATCCTGGAGGATAGCGAATGTAATACCGATTTTCAAGAAGGGGGATAGATCACTATCCTCTAACTACCTCCCAATCAGTCTAACATCAATAGTAGGCAAATTACTGGAAGCAATCATTTCAAACTCTATTCGAAATCACCTGGAGAAGCACCAATTGATCAATGATTCCCAGCATGGCTTCACAAGCGGACTTTCTTGCCTAACTAATCTATTAACATTCTTTTCATGAGTTTTCGAATCGGTGGACGAGGGGCACAATTATGATGTGGTATATCTCGACTTTAGCAAAGCCTTCGACAGAGTCCCCCACGAAAGACTAATTAGAAAGGTAGAAGCTCATGGCATCAAAGGTGACATCCTTAAATGGATTAGGGCGTGGTTACAGGACAGGAAACAGCGAGTGAGCATTAACGGCACTAAGTCCCATTGGAGCATCGTCACAAGTGGAGTTCCCCAAGGCTCAGTACTTGGACCATTATTGTTTATTATATGCATAAACGACATAGATATCGGCATAGACAGCAACATAAGTAAATTTGCTGATGACACTAAAATAGGACGTGTTATCAAATCTAATTAGGACTCGGCAAAACTACAGGAAGATCTAAACAA
This sequence comes from Homarus gammarus, assembly GCA_958450375.1. NCBI lineage: Eukaryota > Metazoa > Arthropoda > Malacostraca > Decapoda > Nephropidae > Homarus > Homarus gammarus. The sequence goes on from CAUDMG010001984.1 coordinate 166,555, forward strand.
ATTTTTCGAATGGTCTGAAAAATGGCAGATGAAATTCAACGTTGACAAATGTAAAGTACTCAGTATAGGAGATGTAAACAGGGAAACCAGATACCAGATAAACAACGATGCCATAGAGAAATACGACTGCGAGAGGGATTTAGGAGTAATGATAAGTAGGAACCTTAAGCCAAGTAAACAATGTGTTTTTGCTAGTAACAAGGCTAATAAAGTACTTGGGTTCATACAAAGGAGTGTTAGTTACAAGACTAGCGAGGTCATCCTAGAACTGTATCTTGCTCTTGTGAGACCACACCTGGATTACACAGTTCAGTTCTGGTCACCGTATTACAGAATGGATATAGAATCCTTGGAAAGAATTCAGAGGAGAATGACAAGACTAATCCCGGGCATTAGGAACCTTGAGTATAGAGACAGGTTAAAGCATCTTAATTTGCACTCCCTTGAGAGACGTAGAACGAGGGGCGACCTGATAGAGGTGTATAAGTGGAAGGCAGGGCTAAACAAAGGGGACATTACAAAGGTACTCAAATTATCCAACCAGGAGCGAACTCGTAACAATGGTTTTAATTTAGACAAATTTAGATTTAGGCGTGAAATAGGTAAACACTGGTTTGGAAACAGAGTAGTGGATGAATGGAACAAGTTACCAAATATCATCATTAACTGGAATACGCTGAATTGCTTCAAACATAGGTTGGATGCTCATATGAGCAATAGGGGTTGGGTGTAAACGGGACTGCCCTGTATGGGCCAATAGGCCCGCTGCAGTTTCCTCCATTCTTATGTTCTTATGTTCTTAAATTGTAAGAATTCCAGCAAAGTAAATTATATTCTGGCCCGGCAATTTGTATGAATTTTATGAGCTAAAACAAATATCTTCAATAAATAAACAAAATATACTTACCGAAATACTATCTGTCAATCAAAATACCCCACCTCCCCCCCTCTTCCCACCTGCTCCCTTATGTATACTTCACCAACAATGCCTCCACCAAAAAAAGGAGAAAACGTGGTCAGCATAATGGGAACAGGCAACAGCAGTGCTATAATGACCCTGAGCTGAAAAAACTCAGGGCTAGGGTCAGGAGGGTGGGTAAGGGTTACAGACAATTTAGAACACCTCAAATGTTACAATTGTATCAAGGTTCCCTTGCTGCTGTCAGGGAACGTGTAAACGAACTCAGACAAAATGCATGGGAGACATATGTCAACAGCCTGAACCAACACACATCCCTCAGCAAAGCCTGGAAAGACATAAACATAATCAGAGGTAAAAACAGAAGACACGTCTCCCATCCAAACCCTCTGCAAAAGTCGAATGAGCTAATAACAAAGTGGGCTCATGTGTCGAGCTATGACATGTTACCAGCTAGGACTCGGGGACTCCTTGATGCGAAGTCTGTAGAGAGAAGTAATCTTATTAGCTTTATGCTGGGCAAACAGCACGATGAGTGTGATGTTCCATTTACTGAGTGGGAGCTTGACGCCGCCCTCGCCAGGGGTAGGCCTACTTCCCCTGGAGAGGACGGAGTCACCTACAACATCATTAGACTACTAAGGCGCGTGCCGGGCAATCCATTGTTGGTATTGTACAATATGAGTCATGCCGAGGGCCAACTACCCACATCATGGACCAGCAGTATTGTTGTACCAATACCGAAACCAGGACAGCCTGATGCCTTTCGTCCCATATCACTAACCAGCTGCCTGTGTAAAACCTTTGAGAGGATGGTTCTTGGCAGACTCTTATATAGAATCAGAGAACACATGTCTCCTAACATAAATGGCTTCACCCATGGTAAAGGTGTACATAATTGCATCACCACATTCCTAACTGTGCATGGTGATGAAAGGCACACATACACCACATTTCTTGACCTAAAAGCTGCATTTAATATTGCCAATAGGCAACTGATATTGTACGAACTAGCCAAAATGGATATAGGAGGTAGGCTGTTACACTGGATAAGTGGTTACCTAACCAACAGAAGGGTTGCTGCACTGTTTCAGGGTTACAAAAGTGAAGTTAAAGATATGCAACTTGGTTCCCCTCAAGGTGGAGTACTTAGCCCCACTTTGTTCAATGTTCTTATGAATGCATTATTAAATTTAATACCAGACAACCCCAGCAATATCTCAATCAGCTATGCTGATGATATTCTTATACATACTAAAACTCATCGTGAAATGCAAACCACCCTGAACCATGTATACGCAGCCTGTGAACACCTCGGTCTTATTATCTCCACTGACAAAACTAAGGTGTTCAACAAACAAGCTGGGAACCGCAAACGCGGCCCCGCCACGTTCAAGATAGATAGCAACACTATTGACTATGTTTCTTCTTTTAAATATCTTGGTGTTTCCGTCCCTTGTACCCTACCTGCCATACAACAGCTAACCCGCCAAAGTACTGACAGACTGAGACCTCTTAGAAGTGTAGCGGGGTACAGCCCGCAATATGGTGCTAATATTAGAATTGTTAAAACAATGTACCTAGGCTATATAAGATCTCTGATAGATTACCACGCACCAGCCCTGGTCTTTCGTGACGGGAAAGGCGTTGACAAGCTCGAGAAAATGCAAAATAAAGCCCTCAGAATTATCCTAGGATGTCCCATGAGCACTAAAGTACTTAAAATGAGGAAAGAACTAGGTATACCCAGTGTTAAAGATAGAATAATTGAAGTCAACCTCATGATAGCCCTGAGGCTTCTGCGTGGTGATCCTGATAACATTGTTTCCTTAAAATTGCTAGAATGTATGAACCATGGGACTACTGAGTCTAAATGGATCCAAACTACAGCTACACATATGAAGATATTTGGACTAGACCACCTGTACAAAGTTGAGACACAACAGCGCTTCCTGCCACCCTGGCGGACAGTTCCCCTCGATATCACAATACCGACGTATCCGCCTAAAAAATTAATTATACAAAGCATTTATCTCCAACACACTGCCAAATTGAGAGCTCTTGAACACATACACACTCTACACACTGATGATAATATCACACAGACCATCTACACTGATGGATCTCTAAACACCGCCTGTGGGAGGGCTGGAAGTGCTATTGTTGTGACTCAACCTGACGGTAATATAATTGAGAAAGGAGTTAGAATTAACAACTGGGCATCCACTCTACAAACTGAATTAGTTGCCATACTCACAGCTATTAAATTCATTGAAACCACTGTTACTGACAGTCTCATCATCACTGACTCTCTATCCTCACTACTTGCCCTTGGTACCCTCGACTCAGGTTGTCACGATCTTGTCTCTGAAGCCAGACACAAATATGCGTGCCTTGTTGACCGGGGTGTCAGGGTCAAACTGTTGTGGATCCCCTCTCACATAGGCCTCATAAAACATGACAGAGTTGATGCCCTCGCCAAACTCGCGTCTAACAAAGACACCGTTGAATACAATTTGGGTCTGTCATTTTTGACAGACTTATTGATGAGTTTGATGCAAGTAGACAAGTGCAAACAGGCACTAGTCGATCCATAGTTTACCATGATGAGATGTATCAAGTGAAACATGTATATGGAGCAAGTAACAAGATCACTAGATTACAAGATGTTGTAACCGCTAGATTAAGGTTAGGTTATAAATACCTTTGGCAGTATGTTCCTCAAGCAGATGTAAACAAAACTAAATGTAAAGTGTGTGGCCATACATATGGCCACACACTTGAACACTACGTCCTCGACTGTGTGAAGATAGAACCTTTTAGGGACAGGTCCAAGCACACTGTGTGTGAAATGGCACAACACTTCATCTCTAATGGCAAGATAGCCGACATATTAAGATTGTATCCACTTTTTTGCACTTAGTAACAATATCAGTTCTCATGTACAGAACCAAATACGCAATGTGCTTGAATACCTCCCACGTAAATGTGAATAACAAAGTGTGAGGCCAGACATACTGCTTCACACGCCTGTTCTCACGCATTTGTGAATAAGTTACCCTTTATGTATAGAACTAAACAAATAATGTAAATGAAATACTGTGTAACTTTCAGTGCCATAATATCCTGACAACCGGGGTTAATTATTATGACCCTTTGTAAACCCTACTCTGTATTCCTTTTGCGCTACCGCTCACAGGATGAGTGTGGGGTGCACAATAAAGTAGCCCCTGCAAGCGGCAAAATCAAAATCAAAATCAATCCCTGGGTCCCTCCCTCCCTCCCTCCCTACCCCTCACCCCCACCTTCCCTCCTTACCAGAGAAATGATTGGGTTATAACAGTATATTTACATTTTTAGTAATAAATAATACCTCAGACTAAAGTTAGGATAATATAATTGACATTGCTGGATTCCTTGCAAGACCAAGAATATTTTGAATATACACGTCATATATTTTGCACAAAAGATAACATATTTGCTCTGAGTAAACAACATACTTGCATTAGATCTAAAATTTGTATGTCTAATGCAAAATCTATGATGCTTATATTCAAAATGATCATCAAATTGTAAGAATTCCAGCAATGTAAATTATATTCTGGCCGGAAAATTTGTATGAATTTTAAGAGCTAAATAAAAAAATTATACTTCACCCGCGTATATGAGTAGATGCACCGCGTAAAGTGGGAATTCCGGTTCTGGCAGGGTACCGCGTAAATGTAGAAACGCGTAAAGTGAAACCTTAAAGCGAGGGTTCACTGTATATATATATATATATATATATATATATATATATATATATATATATATATATATATATATATATATATATATATATATATATACTGTATATATATATATATATATATATATATATATATATATATATATCTATATATATATATATATATATATATATATATATATATATATATATATATATATATATATATATATACTGTATATATATATACCTTATGATAATCTCAGAAGTAAACTTCACCATGCATTATTTACCTGCCTATAGCCTTCCTTTGTCCAATAATATTCTTTAATAATTATTTATCCACCTGGGTTTATTGTTATTTGATCTGAGTTTTCTGTGTGGTATATTCTGCCTTTGCACATTAAGTAACTCATTATTTTAAATACTATGGAACTCGTCAACCTCAGATCTCGCAATCAGGTCACCCTCAACAGTAATATTTTGTAAGGTTATTGTTGTCAGGTCACCAGGTAAAGTGGGGTCACACTCTGTGGGTACATTGTGTGAGGTCATGTAATTCACCACCAAATGTAATACCCCTTCTCTCAGCTGCATTTTCAACCCATCAAAGTTACGAGTATACTTTGACTCTCACTTCTTTGTTATCACTGCTAGCTAGTTCGTCCACCTACCTCAATATTACTAATAAGGTTTTTTCTGTTTGACAGAACACAATCTAGTATATCATTACCCTGGGTGGGTTCGGCTATATGTTGAATTAGGAAATTCCTGAATAGTTTCAAGAAAATCCTCTGATTCTGAGATTCCCGTAAGAACCAGTCCAGTCTATTTGACTAAAGTTAAAGTCACCTACTACAGTATACAGACTTTGCTATGTCTGGATGCACTGTGTATTTCATCCCAAGTAAGTTGCTCATTAACCCTATCGAGATTAGGAGGTCTATATATTCTCTTATTAATTTTTCCCTACCATTGGTTAATTCTTTCAAAATTATTTCTGTATTCAGTCCACTTTTTATTTCCTGACTAATTTCACACTTCAGATTATCCCTGACATTGATTGCTACCCTGCCTCCTTTCCTAATCTGCCTATCAGTATGGAATAATTTCTAACCTTTAATTTGGTATTCGACAGGTAACTCATGTGAGTCTAAATTTGTCATTGTTTTGGTGAATGCTATTAATCAAATTTTTCAGTACATATCAACACCCTGATTTCATCCATTTTATTTCTCATACTTCTACTATTTGCGTGGTCTAAATTTAAGTTAGCGGTGATCTGAGTTCTCTCTTTGTTATGTTTAGATTTGAACTCCCTGCCTAATTTAGCTTTGTCATCATTCCTGGCACTATTTCTCTGTAACCTTTCGCTTTGTTTACCCATGCCCACTGCAGTCTCCTTGATCCCCATACTCACGTGTTCCTCTCGCTGTTTTAAGACTTCAACTTCTTTTGAACTGCCCTCTCGAGAGAGCGAGCCAGGGTTGCCACCCTGTCTCTAGATAAATGTACCCCATCCCTAGCATAAAGATTCTTTCTGCCATAAAAGTTGTCCTAGTTGTCAATGATTTGGACTGATATTGACTTGTGTAGTATCTTACATGATTTAATGGGAGAAGGAGAAGCCATATACAGACTTTTGCTCAGGTGGTTTATTCTGTCTGGTGTTACAACGAGCCTAACACATTCTTGATTACATGGCCCAAACACATTACATTATAGCTTTGGTAAGAAGCAACATAATTAATACGTAATGTATACATAATCAATAAAGACAGCATATAAACATACACTATATAACACTGCTTTTCCCTTTCATAAAAAGAAAGCATGCTGCTAAAAATCCGAAATAAACAAAACTTACAGAATAACACATGGTCGATCCAGTCTATTTGACTAAAGTTAAAGTCGCCTACTACAGTATATAGACTTTGCTCTGTCTGGATGCCCTGTGTATTTCGTCCCACTAAACAGTTTTGAAAGGCATGTTCACAATTCAGATAATCAGAGGTCTAATTTCATTATAGTTCTCCTAACTCTGTTTGATCTCTTAGGACTATTCCCTCCATCAAGTTTTACAGGGGTTTCACTTGCACTCTGTGCATGATCAGTGACAGACATATCATCACTACAGTCAGTTGGCACAGTGAGTGGATGCTGGAAAACATCATCTTTGACCTCATCACCTTGATGATCATCTACAACTGTATCAAGTTTATCATCATGTTCTGGTGCTACATTCATCTCATCATGTGCCTGAATGATGTGATCCACATGAACATATCTCAAGGAGTTACCACATTTCACTAAATATGTCCTAGATCCACATACCTTGTCAATGACACCAGTTATCCACTTTACATGTACAGTACCATAACCTTTAGCCATGTTCTTAACAATTACCCTATCATTTACCTTGAACACTCTTTCACCGGAACTCTTATCATGATACATCTTTTGTTGAGCTTGTTTCCTCTCTACAACTTCAAACAGACTTGGCTTAGCTAAACTTAATCTTGTTCTCAACTTTCTCTTCATCATTAACTCTGCAGGAGTACGTCCTGTCACACTATGTGGTGTGGTTCTGTATCTGAGTAAGAAATTTGCTAGTCTATGTTTCATTGATTTTCCTAGAGTTCCTTGAATTACCTGCTTGGAAAATGCTTCCTTTACAATTCTAACTGATCTCTCAGCTGCACCATTAGAGCAGGATGATAGGGTGGGATCACTACATGCTTTACACCGTTGAGTCTCATGAAGTTATTAAACTCTAATGATTGAAATGGAAGACCATTGTCAGAAACTACCTCTTCTGGTATTCAGTGTTCAGCAAATATTAATTTTAATTCATTAAAGGTGCTACCAGCATTAGTAGTGTACATGTGCTTAACATCAATCCACCTTGAATGACTGTCAATTAATACAAGAAATTTGTCTATTCCCTTATCACAGAATTTAATGTGTACTCTTTGGAAGGTTCGGGTAGGCCATTTCCAGGTTTTTAAAGGTGTGCTGGGTGGCATAACCCTAGCATTTTGACCAACAGAGCACTCACGTAACATCAATTCTATTTCACCATCCAGTTTAGGCCACCATACAAAACTTCTGGCCAATGCTTTCACAGCACATATACCTGGATGTTCAAAATGCAGTTCATTCAAAATTTGCCCTATAAAACACTGAGGAATTAACACTCTCATACACCACAACACACATCCCTGTTCTGCTGATAATTCACATCTCCTTAAGGATGGACAAATCTCTGGCCATCCACTTAGTGTATATTCCAGGACTCTTCCTAACACAACATCTTTCCTAGTTTCATGAGCAATCATTCTAGAGGTGATTGGAAAATCTTCTGCTAACATGGTTACAGCATAAACCTTAGACTCTACTACATCATTTGATCCACTACATGGCAACCTGGACAAAGCATCTGCATTGGAATGATCCTATGAATGTCTGTACTGTATCTCATAGTCATATGCAGACAATATCACAGCTCATCTCTGCATTCTTGCTGCTGCAAATGTAGGAACAGGTGATTTAGGACCCAAAATTGCCAAGAGAGGCTTGTGATCAGTTACTAAGACAAAATTCCTACCGTATAAATACTGGTGAAATATCTTTACTCCAAATATGATAGACAAAGCCTCTTTCTTTATTTGTGCACAATTTTTCTCGCTTTGGGTAAGAGTTCTCCAGGCATATGCAATGGGTCTTTCTTCACCGTTATCCATTATGTGACTTATGACAGCACCTAATCCATTGCCTGATGCATCACAAGCAAGCTTTAGTGTTCTACTGGTATCATAGTGGACCAAATCACATCAGTACTAGACAGAGCAGCTTTACAATCTTCAAATGACTTCTGAGCTGCACAGTTCCATTTCCATGGAATCCTTTTCTTTAACAGTTCATGCAGAGAGGCTAAAACTGATGAAAGTCCACTCAAGAACCTTGAATAATACTGTTTCATTCCCAGGAAAGATTTCAATTCACTGACAATTTTGGTAGCAGGTAAATTTACTATGGCTCTTACTGGGCTCAGCCCTTCTGCATTCACTTTGTAGCCAAGATAAGTTACTTCTTAGGTAGGAATGAACATTTGCTCTTGTTGAGCCTGACATTATGTGCCAACAATCTTTCAAATACTGTGGCTAGGGTTTTGACATGATTTTGGATGTCACGGTCAACAATAAGGACATCCTCCTGAAAACATAACACAATGGGAAGACCCACAAAAATTTTGTCCATGATGCACTGAAATAACTTTGGTGCACTTTTAACTCCATAAGGCAACCTTTATGAGTGTTGATGGTAAGGTACTGTTGACTTTCAGCATCAACACAGACGACCTCAACATGTTTTCGCTTGCATTTGGCAGTCCACCAGCTATAGTATTAGTCCGCCAATACAGTAATCGGTTCTAGGGCTTATATTCCTAACCATTTTAGTAAATATCAAGAAGTTTATACTATTCAATAATTTTAAAAGTTTAATAGTCATTTTAACAATTGAAGGTAAAGAAACTAGTTTTATGTGCGCCATCCAGCCTGTCAACACACCAAACAGGCGCCAGTCTCTCTGTCTTTTCAGTGGAGGAAACATCTTGCTTGAGACTCTTCAACTAAATGCTTTTTCTCTGTGTTTACAAGCAAATTAATGGTCATTTTGAAATTTATTTTACATATTGACAACATATAATGCAGTGCAGTGTTGATTTAAAGAAAATAATCTTGAATTACACCAAGTGAACTAAAATTTTATGGGTGAAATGGCAGCATGGGGTGACTTCTCTTCCACCCCAATGCCTTCCCTTCTCCCTTCTCCTCCACCCCCATTCTAATTCCCATCATCATTATCATCATCCAGGAGCATTTTACATACACACCTCAAAGTAAGTGTACTTTTCTGCCTTTTTTTGTTGAATTTAGGCAATTTTCGGTGAGCTGGAACCAATTACCCAAAAACCCATTGAAACAATGGTTTCGGTTAACGAGCAACCTTCTGGAACGGATTGTGCTCGTTAACTGTAATGGCAACTTCAAATTCAGATTTTTGTACTTTACCTCACACTCTAATTTACCTTCTGTGTTCAAAATCTATCCAGTATAAGTTCTCAACTTGACACCTGAGTCATCTAAGGGCACATGTGCAAATAGCTTCTCATACATATCTCCACTCATTATGGAGAAATGACCTGCAGTATCCACTTCCATGGTTACAGGTGTGTCATTAATGCACAAGTCCACATTATACCTATGTTTAACCGGCTGCAACTCTATTAATAAACCGTTTATTATCATTATTATAATTTATCATTATCATCCTCAAAATTACTAACACTCATGAATACTGTTTTTCATTTCCTCATCACCTTCATTGACATATACTCTACCTTTATCACTTCTGACAGGGGCAGTAATTTCTTTCTCACAGGCAGGAGCAATGTGTCCAATACGCTGACAATTGTAACATCTTGAAATTTTTAACTTACACTTGAGGCTTTCATGTTTCCTTAGGCATTGAAGGTTCCAAGTGTTCCCTGAAGAAGGCAGTGATGGGTAGGGAAACACCGGGTAACACTGAAGTCCATTTATTAACGGATAGGAGAAATACTTGCGTGTGCCATGCACGGCCCACAGAGTCAGACTGAGGCTGCCTTGCCATATGGCAGCCTCGGGGCAATGATGCCACATAACACGTGCAGTGTTGCCATGTAATTACATATATAAATGCTACTCGGCACAGTAGCTTATTTACAAGGTTGCTACTCGGCACAGTAGCATAGATACATAACCTACAGGCATCTCATACATTTTAAATCAGCATGTGTTCCTTGTTTTGTGGCATAATTATTTCTTTTAGCTACAATTACTTTACACACTGAGCCACTATTGCCAACTGTTTCACTACCGGTATTGGGAACAAATTCTCTGGTGTTTTTCTCTGCTAATTTCATGCTTGTAGCTATCTGACATGCTTTTTCAAAAGTTAAGTTAGTGGTGTTCATTAACTTATTCAGTATAGTTTCATATTCAGACCTATCACATGCCTGGGACAAGTCTAACTTCGGGAAAATGGTTCCACCTGTTAGTGCAGCAAACAAATCTTGAGACGTGGGTAAAGGATATTGCTCGTCCCCAACAGCTTGATTATTGGTAAACTTTATAATCACCACATAATCTAACAGATTTATCAGCTTTAGGTACAATTACTATAGGAGCAGCCCAATTGCTCTTGGCAGTTTTCACAATAATTCCCTCACTCACAAGTCTGTCTAATTCCTTCACCACCTCGCCTTTCAATGCATAAGGAACAGGTGTGGCCTTAGCATATATGGGTGTAACATTTTTGTTAATGGTGATATGAGCTTCATAACCCTTTGTACCATCCTGTCCCTTAACAAATAAAATCTTGTATTTTTCAACCAATTTCTCAAAACCTGGAACACTGATGCACATAACTAGCTACAATTACAGTGGTCCCTCGGTTAACGAGCGCCTCGGTTAACGAGTTACCTTCCACAAGATTCTTAACTTCGGTTAACAAGCACTCCCTCGATTAACGAGTTTCTTACGAGCCGACCTCAACATGTTTTCGCTTGCATTTGGCAGTCCACCAGCTATAGTATTAGTCCGCCAATACAGTAATCGGTTCTAGGGCTTATATTCCTAACCATTTTAGTAAATATCAAGAAGTTTATACTATTCAATAATTTTAAAAGTTTAATATTAAATTTTTTAGTCATTTTAACAATTGAAGGTAAAGAAACTAGTTTTATGTGCGCCATCCAGCCTGTCAACACACCAAACAGGCGCCAGTCTCTCTGTCTTTTCAGTGGAGGAAACATCTTGCTTGAGACTCTTCAACTAAATGCTTTTTCTCTGTGTTTACAAGCAAATTAATGGTCATTTTGAAATTTATTTTACATATTGACAACATATAATGCAGTGCAGTGTTGATTTAAAGAAAATAATCTTGAATTACACCAAGTGAACTAAAATTTTATGGGTGAAATGGCAGCATGGGGTGACTTCTCTTCCACCCCAATGCCTTCCCTTCTCCCTTCTCCTCCACCCCCATTCTAATTCCCATCATCATTATCATCATCCAGGAGCATTCTACATACACACCTCAAAGTAAGTGTACTTTTCTGCCTTTTTTTGTTGAATTTAGGCAATTTTCGGTGAGCTGGAACCAATTACCCAAAAACCCATTGAAACAATGGTTTCGGTTAACGAGCAACCTTCTGGAACGGATTGTGCTCGTTAACTGTAATGGCAACTTCAAATTCAGATTTTTGTACTTTACCTCACACTCTAATTTACCTTCTGTGTTCAAAATCTATCCAGTATAAGTTCTCAACTTGACACCTGAGTCATCTAAGGGCACATGTGCAAATAGCTTCTCATACATATCTCTACTCATTATGGAGAAATGAGCTGCAGTATCCACTTCCATGGTTACAGGTGTGTCATTAATGCACAAGTCCACATTATACCTATGTTTAACCGGCTGCAACTCTATTAATAAACCGTTTATTATCATTATTATAATTTATCATTATCATCCTCAAAATTACTAACACTCATGAATACTGTTTTTCATTTCCTCATCACCTTCATTGACATATACTCTACCTTTATCACTTCTGACAGGGGCAGTAATTTCTTTCTCACAGGCAGGAGCAATGTGTCCAATACGCTGACAATTGTAACATCTTGAAATTTTTAACTTACACTTGAGGCTTTCATGTTTCCTTAGGCATTGAAGGTTCCAAGTGTTCCCTGAAGAAGGCAGTGATGGGTAGGGAAACACCGGGTAACACTGAAGTCCATTTATTAACGGATAGGAGAAATACTTGTGGCACACGGCCCACAGAGTCAGACTGAGGCTGCCTTGCCATATGGCAGCCTCGGGGCAATGATGCCACATAACACGTGCAGTGTTGCCACGTAATTACATATATAAATGCTACTCGGCACAGTAGCTTATTTACAAGGTTGCTACTCGGCACAGTAGCATAGATACATAACCTACAGGCATCTCATACATTTTAAATCAGCATGTGTTCCTTGTTTTGTGGCATAATTATTTCTTTTAGCTACAATTACTTTACACACTGAGCCACTATTGCCAACTGTTTCACTACCGGTATTGGGAACAAATTCTCTGGTGTTTTTCTCTGCTAATTTCATGCTTGTAGCTATCTGACATGCTTTTTCAAAAGTTAAGTTAGTGGTGTTCATTAACTTATTCAGTATAGTTTCATATTCAGACCTATCACAAACCTGTCTCTTAGAGCTCGGTTCAAGAACTGTTCAATGTTACAGTGAATGGATAACTTCTTCAAAGCAACTATATCATCACTTACTGATTCATCTTTCCCTCTATCTCTTGTGCCAAATTTGTAACTTTCAGCAATCTCAAGTGGAACAGGATCAAAATGTTGCTTCAGAATCTTGGTAAACTGAATCATTGAGGAGTCTTTGGGTTTGTCTGGAGGAAGCAGATTGACCAGAGTAGAATAAACATTAGCTCCTACCTGTCAAAAAGATTGCTTTCCTTTACTCTTCAATGGCCTTCTTTTTCTGAGCATCACCACCTTTGTCCATGGTTGCTCTCTTTACTCAAATTCTCCAGGTTCAGTGTAGCCTTTCCTTCAGTGGTCACTATCTTCTCTTCAAGGACTTAACCAACACTTTGTGAATTCCATCCTCGTCACCAGTGTAGTATCTTACATGATTTAATGGGAGAATGAGAAGCCACATGCTGACTCTTACTCAGATGGTTCATTGTTGTTGTTTTCGTACAACATACTCGTGATTACACAGGCCTAAACACATTCTAACTTCAGTATGAAGTAACATAATATATAATGTATATATAATCAATAAAGGCAGCATATAAACATACACATATATAACATAATGCTCTCATATCTTGGGGTGGTTCATCTATCCAACTGTTAGATAGGGTGGATTTAAAGGCATTTTGTATCTCCAATTTGAGAAAAGATGGTCATCTATACTCACCCTTCCATTTTTTGTCATCCACAAATACTACTGTACAATGTACTGTACTTCATAATTTTGGACACAAGCATTTTCATGCATTTAAAATATTGCAACTCTTTTCTAGTTCCCTCCATTCGTTGCTTCTTTTACTCATCATCATCTCCTGTATTTTGTATTCAGAAAGAAATTACACAATTGTGACAAAATACAGCCATTTCATTTTCCACCTCCATCCTCTTGCACAACCCCTCACCAGCCTTTTCTATACATTACACCCTTAGAAAATTTGCCAAATTACTATACAGTACCTGCCCTCATAATTGCCATACTATACAGTATTCCTATACTCTTCATAATTTATGCAATATCTATATAAAATTCTCATATCTTTCTCCATAATTATTCTCAAGTAACACAGCTACATAAAGTTTTTCACTTTCTTATTTTCTCAATTTTATAATTAACCCTACTCTCAAAAAAAAACCTTGCTTTTATTCAATGATATTCATATTCAAAGCCTAAAATTCAAGAACTGGGTCCTATATACTTTGCTTAAGCTAACAAGTACTGTAAATCGTATTCACAGACATGTACTGTACTTTACAACTACTGTATGTAATGAATCACCACCCACATTGTAAAATTTTTCTCCATTCTTTTTAGTGTTCATTTCTGCATAGGTGTAAACTAATATCTTAAGGTCCTTCCATACAATAAATACTTTTTATATACTGTAACTGTAATTTATAGGATCATCAATAGGGAATTAAAACCATTAGTTAGAGGTTTATTTTTTAATTCATGGTCGCTCATACACACCATATATATTTATTAAGGCACTTTGACATCTATCTTGTGACCTTCAGACTTGTCAATACATGCAAATGTGCATTATTCTTTGCATGAGACCTCACTATTTGTATTACATTACTTAGCTACCTATCTCTTAGGCTTTCATAATAACAAAATCAGGCTAAAAATATAATATACATGCATCCAATAACTAAGAGGTGAAATCCATGTGCTCATTAGACTCGATTGGACTTCAAATACACAAAATACCTTAAATATTACCTATCACAACTACCCTAACAAAGTAAGTAGAAAAAATATTTTCAAACAAGTCATCTACTACAATAATTGGTCCCTCTAATCCAGTACTGCACTGCAAGGCACCATACCACGACACACAGGTAACAGGAACTATCGTTCAGAAATGAAAGAGCTAGGTGACTAGACTGGCAAATGGCTATCCTGAAAAAAAAACTGCTCGCCTTTATCCATAGAATAAAATTTATGATGCGAGTATTGAGATATGTTATCCAGGACTCTCACAGGCCAATCTAATAAAAGTACTTATAAATGAATGAAAGTGGAAGACATAGCTGCAAAAGAACCCAGAAAGCAATGACATGTTCCCTAACCGATTCATCCTTCTGCTCCCCCAAATCCTTAAATTTGCTTTTTAATACTAGATCAGATACTTAAAAAATAAAGATAGTTCCAGTTTTGTTCATTAAACACAAGGAGAAAAATAAATACTAACATGAGAAATTAACAATAATGAACACTGATACTGATATTCACTCTGAAATTTAAACATAAACATACAATACACAGCTACAAAGTTGGAGTAAGGTGTTAATACAAATGTATAGCAAGACATCTATATACATGTTATTAATTAATATAAAAGACAAACAGATTTGAGCTTTCACATATTTAAAACCTTATCCTTGTGATGACTGCATATGGTATAACAAAGCTACTTGTGCACCAATGAGTATTTTAAATACTGTAATATGCACCATTTGTTAAAAAAAATATCTGATAAGAACATTTAAGAAAACCCATACCCTCTGCCACAATAAAATCCACATAATAAAACGAGCAAATTTGGCATCCTTGTATAAATCCATGAAGGGGTTATCTTGGGGGAGTCCTGATGTTCAGTTGGTGGTCCCCTGTCATGGTCAGTTACTTTACTCAAGTAGGAAAAAAAAAATAAATAAATAGTTTCTAGCTGTAGGCTTAATGGGTGTGCCTAATCTGATAATCCAGGCAGGAATCCTTTAGACAGGGCCCTTTCCTTGAAGCTTGTTGGCCAAGTCAGTAATGAACTCTTTGTAGATCAGAGGATCCATGTTCTTTGCTGTGAGAAATAAGTACAAATTCATTAGATTTCATTGAAGTTCAAAAATCTCACACCTTTAACCTAAAAAATATATCTGATCAATTACACACTTTAAAAAGAAAAATGCTATACTGCATTCAATAAAAATTAAGAGAAACTTACCTAACTGATACAGAACAAACCAGTCACCAATCTGGCACTTGCGGGAGATAGCTTCCACATTATCAGAAGATGCAAGGCGGGAGCGAGTCCTAAGAAGGATCTGTCTAAATGCTGGGGTGAAGGTGGCCAAGCGGTAAAGAAGACCAACCCCAGATATCACAGCTACAATGATGAACCTGGAGAGAAAATAACTTTAAAATCCCTAATAAATACATCTATCTCTTAAAAGGTTTTTGAATAACAATTAAAAAACAGGATAAAATAAACTTAGCAAACATACCAGAACCAGAGGAAAATGTAGATCTTTTCATTGAAGATATTGAGAGGTAGGACACAAAGCCCATCATGTCTTTCAATTGTGCCTGAGGCACCATACTTGTGGAAGGTGCACTTTGCCACCTTGGGGAATACTTCATCCATTGGGTCGTGACGGGAGCCAAACTCTTGTTCACTAAACTCAATGACACGAGTGCCATACGTTGTGAACTCATAGCCCAGGAACCTTGGTTGGAAAAAATAAATAAAAAATCGATACACAAACTCAAAAGTACTTAAAGTACCAGAAGGTATTAATCAAATATAAAGAACAATATATGAACAATGAATTTCCCAAATAGCTACTGTGCAAAATACTGTATACCATTTTACTAAATACTTCATGCCCACTTTTCACAATAAAAGAAAGGTAACTCAAATTAAGAGTGGGTGTTTGTTATGCTACGGTGCAGTACACTGTATCTGGGATTTTGGATACAACAGATTCTTTAACCAAATGCACACCCCAGGACTAAAGTTGTTGATAGCTGTACAGAACCTACTGTACACTAGTGACCTGGCAATGTGAAAATATTTAACTGCAATAGGGGTACTTAATCACCTATTTTATTTTAACCCTCTCGCACATGAGATAAATTTCAAGTTTTCCAGTTCCAAGATCACATCTCTGAGGCCCCCAGAGTAGGTGAGACAGTGCATGATGAATACTTTTTTTTGCTTTACTAATTTCCCCAAAAAACTTGCTTTTTATGGATTAAACCATATACTATATCTTTGGCTTCGTAATCAATTTCTCGGCAACATGATTAAAATAAATAAATAAAAATAATTAATACTACAAGTACAGTACAAAGCTATTTTTCGTCACTTCTAAGAAACATGAGAAAAAAATACAGCAATACGTTCACAACCTCCTAGCTCAAAATTGTCTGAGCCAACTGGTTAAGTACTATACATTGCTAGAAGTGGAATTTTATGAGCTTTCCATAGCAGTAATCAAATTTCTGATAGGACCAATAGTTTTTGAGAAAATACAAATTGATTCTCAAATTATTATTCTTTGTGCCTATATTGATGTAAATTATATTGTATCTTGTAGCCAACACTATAACAAAGAGAATGGTACTGATAAAATTTATGTACGTCTAGAAAATCATCCTCTTTCAGGGACTTTGTTCGAGACATTGTCACTATGACGAGGTTGTATAGCCTGATACTGTAACGGCTTTTGAAAACTAAACACTTTCCTTGTAAATATGGAAAAAAATTACATTACTCAACTATCACTTCACTGACACTTCACTAATCCAGTAGTTGAGGCAGCCCGCACAGAGTTATGGAAATTTAAATGGACGTGGCTCACACTCACGGTCTGACTGCCAATTTGTTTATTGATGGAACTTTCTTACTAACATGACGCATAAAATTTTGATGCAATTCTGCTGAAAACTTAATTTTTGGCAATTTTTTAAAGTTTAGACTCGATTTGCGTCACTAAATTTTATTTCTAAACATATTTGTCTTATTTTATTTATATCATATTATAGTTTTACCTTATGATTTTCTTCATTGCAAGAGATCACAAATAGGTTCCATGCAGCTGTCCATAACTTTATTCCTAGGACCTAGAGTGTACCACATAGTACTGGTATTGTACCAGTGTGGAAAAAAAATATGCACTCTATACAGATACCATACCAAATAGAGTACAGTATTCTCATCAATTACGCACTCCATTTCTTGAAATCAGTGATTTGTTCAAATAATGTAATTCCCAAGCAAGTCACATACCTGTCTGTAAAATAAATTTGGCCAATGACATTAATGAAGTTCAGAAGTTCACAGAGGAAGAATCTAAATGCGTAGAAATTGTGGTTGTGTAGATTGACGCTAAAGTAATCCACCAACATGGCCTTGCGTTCCCGTTTGACATCGTCATCCAGGATGGGCGAATTAAGCTGCATAACAAGCATCTTCACCTTGCCACCCTCCCAGATTTTCCATAGATACCGGGGAATGTAGAACATAATGGCCTGGAAAAAAGGCACAATTAACATGTCTTAATTAATGTACTGCTACTGGAACACATGGAATAAAACCTATCCAAGTAATGTTGGTTTGTGGAGTTCCTACAAAACCCAACACAAATGCATTATAGACAAGATGGATTATTTGTATTTCTTCCAACAAGGAGTCGGAAATTATTGTTCAAATAATAACTTAAAGCTACACTTTGGCATCATATGGGCAGACTACAACAACACCTGCCTCTCCTGGCAACAACACAGCAGTCCCGGCCGTCTCCTAACTCAACTACTTCTGGGTCTCCTCCCTGTCTCTACTCCGACGCTGTCAGGCCTTGTGCTCCGAACGGTGCCCCCCCCACAACCCTCCGCCAGTGACATGGCACAGTAGGGTGTCATACGGAGGCGAATTTTTTTTTTTTTGAGTTTGAAAAATCGGCCCATGGTATTAATGATGTAGTTCTATGTGCAGAATCATGTGATATCTTCAGATTTGAAAAGTTTTCATTTTTTGCTAGGTAAATTATAACTTGAAATCTTATGAAAATTCAGTATTCCCACCCTTTTACCAACACCACTAAATAGCTTATTTAAAGTAAAGTAAATGTATCAGGTTAATTTATTAGGATGAAAATGATCCAGAATAGTGAAACGAATGATCTTGACACATTTATTAAATTTAATATTCGTTTAGAAAACAAAATGATCAAATAGAAAATCCGGTTTTACTACTACGACCCGGTGTTGCTGCACACCATAGAGAACATGTCTTTCTTGCTTCTGGTTCTACTCATCACCTCCCTGGTGACAACCTGAGCTCGGATGTAGCCTTCCCTCCTCTCCTGGCTGTACACGTGACTGCTGCTGGCCTCGCTCACTTGCTGTACACAACGCTCTATACTCTGGGTGTGCGAGGGCCAGGCAGGGACATGCATGGGGTTGTCCAGGAAAGCTCTGACTTGAACATTGGTGAGGCTGCAGGTAAGAGGGGGGGCTCACTGCCAGCCTGAATGTTATCCAGATCTATGAGATCAGTGAGGGTCTTGGCACCTAGATTGACTTCAGGAGTCTTCCTGACCCTGAAGGAATCGTCACCAACTGATTCGTCATGCCCAGATCCTCTCATAAGGATCATATCCAAGATCTTTTTGACTGCCACTCTTCTCTCCTCCTCATCCTTACTGCAGAGCATTGTCTGCAGAACTGCCTCGGGATGAGCATACCAGGAAGATCTCCTCACAATGTGAACAACCTTCCTTGGCTGACTCCTCAGGAGCTCAAGCTGGAAGAGAACATGCCTCGGACCTTCGGAGAACGATGACTTGACCTTGGTGTTGAACCAATTTGGCAAGTAGACATTCACGATGAATTGGACAATAAGTCTCAGGTTGTGAAGCTGGTTCCCTTTCAGTTTATGATGAGCGACCCAAATTCTGCAGAACCTGAGAGCCGTTGTGAGCCACCTAGAATGTAAGACTGGACCTATCTGCAGGTAAGCAAGTCTATCAGGCATGACCCCAGTTTTGATGGCACTGCAAATCATGTAACCATAGTACTGGTCAGAACTCAGGTCGTCAATGACAGTATGTGCAAGCTCAACGAGCGGAGGGCCAACTGTGATTTTTTCAAAGCTCGGATTTATTTGTAACTCAGTGGCAGAGTCCAGCATCTTGCCAAGAGGACCAGACCATCTGTTGTTTGAAAGAGTCCTGCCATCCAGCTCCTGGATCAGATGTCTGAGTGGCAACTCGTTGGTGTGGAGGTCACAAACAATCCAGACCAGCTTCCTCCCAATCTTCCGTGTTCGTGTTGGTGCTGTCCCCTCCAATGGCCTGCAGGGTCTTGTCTACGTTCCTCTCTCTGAGCCAGTTCACAATGTTATCTGCCACTATCTCAGCTGGTTTCCTGATGTCATCTTTCTCCTGGTTCACTGCAGCAGGAGTAGTGTTCCTCCTTCACCATGGCAGGGAACAACTTGTCTGAATCTCCAACTTTCATGAACACTTTAGTGTCATCCCTTCTCCCATCAAAGAACAAACAAGTGATTCCATTTTCTCTTATCCCCTTATCAAACTCCTCTTCTAGGTTACTGACAAGTTTCTCCTGAGCTCTCCTTACTTTGTTATGATCTATCACCAGGTGAACATCATCAGGTGTTATCAAACCACCGTCAATCCAGGCAGCTGTTGCTATCTCTGCAGTTTCTCTGAGACCAGTGTGGTGTCGCATGCTGGCCAGAGCTATGCTCGGGATATCTTTCCTATTTCGAATCTTATGCCTGGAAGGTTTGGGATCATTATTTCCTGGGTTAGGGACAAAGTCACCATTCTCCTGGTCAGCACTCGGATCAGCCATGGGGAAGTCATTAAACTCTGAATCAGCTTGACTCCAATCATCGGCAACTCTTCTCCTCTTCTGTCTCTCTGTGGCAGCCTCCTGTCTCTTGGACTCCGGAATATCTTGGCTAGAAATCATGAGAGCCCCTATACTGCCAGTCTTCTCTCTCTGTGCTTTGACAAATGCCAGTTCGATCACAGGAATCTTCAGTTCACGCAGGAGATGTGGGCCTCGGGTTTACAGTCATGATCGCATCCAAACTCAGGACAGAGAACAATTGGGCACTTGCAAGTAATTATGTCAAATAACTGGTCCAGTTGCTTGGCAAAGCTGTCCTTAACTGCAAGTTTTCCTCTCCCAAGAGAGATATCTCTTGCCTTTTCCCAACTGGCTAGCAGTCTCTCACTAATCTTCTTCTGACTTGTTATGACTGGAGGCTTGAACTGAGCGTTAGCCAGAGTGTACTGTGCCAAGACAGCTTTGGTCATATCACTGGCAATGTCTTTGTTTGTGTAAGTTCTTTGGTTCTTTTCACTGATCTGCCTGGTTAAAACACCGTATCTCAAAGCATCTCTCAATGTAGGCAACTCCAACTTCAGGAGCTCTCTCCCAGACCCAAGATAGCGACTGAGATGGCTGGATTTTTGGTTCCTCGTCCTGACACAAGCAGCCATCGCAAATATTATCAACTTATAAATGCATCAGAATATGAAACAGAAAAAAATATTGTTAGTTGGGTTGTTAAAGAATGAAGTCAGAAAGCAATGTTCACTATTTAATTGTTATGCAGCTGTACGTTAGATTTTCGATAAATTTCACGCTAAAATTTACCTAGCAAAAGGTTGCAAAATATTGAAACTGAAATTATTTTCTGTTTATATACACTAAAATCTACCAAAAAAGTGATGGGCCATTAGTTTTAGCTGATCTTCCCTCCTATGACACACCCTAATGGCACAGATCATATCCCCCTTCCAAGAATTTACCAACCGTATTGAATAACTCTTCGCTACACTCTGTACCACCATCTCCGACCTACTCTTGCCATCTGTTGCCACCCAGTCACGCCTCTCTTCTGGTTTCACACAAGCTGGTAGTCCCCCTGTGAGCCCCCCCCCCCGCTCACAGCCTACTCCACCGCCGGTGGCCTTCACTACTGGTGTAGTGCCTACCGGGCCTGCCCTGGTGTGTCCTGCTGCCCCAGAGCGATGTCCTGCCCCATCTTCACGACACTTGGTGCCTCAACCTGTCCTCCACCCACCGCAAGCCGCGCCCACTCCTGTGTCTGAGCTGTCTCCACCAGGGCTATCTGGAGCTGAGGACACCATCCCCGGCTACATGTACCCCACCGACATGTCGACGCACACACCATCACAATTACACTAAAAGGTGTGTCCCTCAATGTTGTCAATGTCTATGTGCCTCCCTCCACCCCTACTGTACCTGCCCCACCACACCATATCACCTCCACCACCCCCACGCCTAGTACATTGGCATCCCTGAGCCTGGCGGCACTGTTTGTAAACTTTGTGGTCAACCGACTCTCACACCCTCTTTCACCACATTCTCATTTGCTCTATGACCTCCTCCTACAGGTCCCCAGCCGTTACCAACACCTCTTCCCTCCCTGACCAGATATCCCTCCTCCTAGTGACAGGCCTGGCACTTGACATTATTAGGGACCTGCCATGCTTTACCATGAACAGATTAATTGTACCGGGAATTTCCCCCCACACACACTCATCATTCTGTCACTTTATGTAACTTACTGACAAAACCCTTGACCCTTCAGGCCTTGACGCCCTTAGTGCATGAGTCATAAAGGCAAGCATGAACTCAGCATGCTTCCCAGTTGGGCACTGTAAACGCTTCTGCGCTTCACTTGCACAGGATGTAAGGGGGTGCCCAATAAACTAGCCCCCAAGTGGGCAATCTGTAAAAAAAAATCTGTAATCTGTTTTGGGTAGAGAACCTCCAATAGTGACGTCATCGAGAGTGGCGACACCTGGACGACTACGTCATACACCCAGCCCAGCTGAGCAGATGTAAACAAGAGGATTCCTCCAAGACACTACAATCAACTCTACAGTATTAGGTATTTCACAAACAATCATCAAGTATATATACACATTATATACCGTATATACTCGTCTATAACCCCCCTTCGTATATAGGTCGACCCCGATTTTATGACCAAGAAATCGTTAATTTATGATATTCCTCGTTTATAGGTCGACCCAAGTTTTTGAGGGTAAAGGAACAACAAAACCTTCAGAGAAACACTACGTCCTATAAACTTGTTTACCATTTATTATTACGACACTTTACACTGAAACGCGGGTAGTTTCAACAAAAATATTGTATATTTCCATTCAAGTCAATTAGGAGGGAATATTATTGTAATACAACAGTTTTTTAACTAAACCATTCGAAAAGTGATTACGGTAACATCTTTTGAACGAAAGAAAGCGAAAGTCTTTGTTTTCGTCACAATTTTATCCCACTTTCCACTTTAATACGTACGTCATTTCAGCAAAAATATTACATTTACGTGAATGTATTATATCAAGCACAGTATGAATAGAATATCATTGTAATATAACAGAATTTTAACCGAAAACTATTAAAAAACGAGTAACATCTCAAGAACATCGGAAGCTTAGGTAAAGTCTTTTGTTTTCGTCATGTATTTTATCCTATTTTACATTGAAATACAGTTCGTCCCCGAGTTACGTACATCCGATTTACGTACAAACGGCCGATACGTACATCGTTTCTGAAGTCTTTAATTGCAAAAATATTGTCTTAAAAGGGCGAGCAATTTTTAAATTTGGCAGGCGAGCCAGCCGCACCGCGCCGCCACTATCACTGACCATGCAGACGACACGCTAGACGCACCAAAACAACAAGCGTGGTCATTGTGCATACAGTACTTCTCCTGTGAATTTCTGCCCTATTTTGTACACTTTACTCTGTGTGCAATGACTGGTGTAAAGCGTAAGAGTGGTGAAACCAGTGGGAGTGCTACGAAACGTCAAGCAATCTCACTAGAGGTAAAAATGGACATAATAAAACTGCTTGAAAGTGGTGAAAAGTTGACCAATGTTGCCCGCAAATTTAACCTGAGTCGGTCAACTGTTAATACAATTGATAAGGGCAAAGAAAAGATCAAGGAACATGTGAAATCTGCAGTGCCAATGCAATCTACGATTATAACTAAAAGAAGAGGGAAGGTCCTGGAAGAAATGGAAAAATATCTTGCGATGTGGATCGAGGACTGCACACAAAAACGTAAGCCTCTGTGTCTCAGTATGATTCAGGAGAAAGCCCTAAGTCTTTTCAACGACCTAAAGAAAGATCACCCTGATGATACTGTGACATTCAATGCTAGCCATGGGTGGTTTAACCGATTCAAGGTGCGAAATAGGCTGCATAATGTTCGAGTGACTGGTGAGGCGGCGAGTGCTGATTGGAAAACAGCACAGGAATTTCCAAAGAAACTCGCGGAAATTATTGACGAGGGAGGCTACACACCACAACCGATCTTCAATGTGGATGAAACTGGGCTTTATTGGAAAAAAATGCCTGACAGGACGTACATAAGCAAAGAGGAGAAGTCAATGCCTGGGTTTAAAGTAGCGAAGGACAGACTGACGCTGCTTCTTGGTGGTAATGCAGCTGGTGATTTTAAATTAAAACCATTGCTTGTGTACAGTTCTGAAAACCCACGAGCACTCAAAAACATTGCAAAGGCATCCCTTCCTGTCATATGGAAAAGTAACACTAAAGCATGGGTTACACAGGCACTTTTCCAAGACTGGTTCTACCACCATCTTATACCAGACGTGGAAAAATATTGCAGGGACAATGGTATACCCTTTAACATCCTCCTGCTGCTTGACAATGCACCTGGTCACCCCCCTTTCCTGGATGACTTCCACCCAAAGGTAAAGGTTGTGTACATGCCACCCAACACAACATCTATCATCCAGCCAATGGATCAGGGCGTCATTGCAACATTTAAAAAATATTATCTTAGGCGCACCTTCCGCCAAGCACTGAAGGCAACTGATGACAATGGGATGACTCTCAAGGAATTTTGGAAGTCCTATAATATCTACAAGGCAATTAAAAACATCGGTGCATCCTGGCAGGAGGTTACATCATCCTGCATGAATGGCGTGTGGAAGAAAATCTGTCCACAGTTTGTCAACGACTTCAGTGGGTTTGAGAATGTTCAGGAGGAGCAGAATGCTGTGATCAACAACTTAATCAAAATAAGTGAGAAACTGGAGTTAGACCTGAAGGAGAATGACTTCTCTGAGTATTTCGATGCCCACGGCAAGGACTTGACAAATGACGAGTTGATTGAGTTGGAGAAGCAACGACGGGAAATAGAAACAGCTGAAGAAGATCAAGTTGAAATGCCTACAAAGCATTTCCAAACTAAACTGATGGCGCAGGCTTTTGCAAAGGGGGAGGAAATGTTGGCACTTTTTGAACAGCAAGATCCAAATGAAGAAAGACTTGCCAAGGTGTCAGCAGCGATCCAAGAGGCTATTAAATGCTATCACATAATTTATGAAGAAAAAAAGAAGATAACAACCCAAACATCCATCCACAAATTCTTCAAACCAGCAGCCGTATTGCCAACATCATCTACACCTGATCCAGTGCCATCAACATCATCTACACCTGATCCAGTGCCATCAACATCATCTACACCTGATCCAGTGCCATCAACATCATCTACACCTGATCCAGTGCCATCAACATCATCTACACCTGATCCAGTGCCGCGTGATATGGATGATAGTGACGACTGCGACGGCTGACTGCGTCACGAGTGTTGCCGCTACTTATGCCGCATTTATGTTAAATAAAATATGTTTGCATTTGATAAGTTGTATTAATTACCACCAGATAACATTATAGGGTTGGGGGATTTTCGAGTTACGTACATTTCGAGTTAAGTACAACCTTTTGGTCCCCATTATGTACGTAACTTGGGGACTTACTGTACATCACGTTTCAGCAAAACTACTATTTATTTCCGAGAATATATTCATTCAGGCGCAGTTTAGGTAAAATATACGTGTGATGTAATAGTTTTTTTAACTGAAAACGATTCGAAAAACACGTACCCTCTAGCCCTGTTCAAGGAGAGGACTGGGAGAAGCTGTTTGGTGCTGCAGACGATGACAAGGAAAATGATTTTGATGGATTTTAATGAAAATATTCAGAAATATGGTATCGTAATATTTATTCAAGTCAATTAGGATATTATTGTAATACAATACAACAGTTTTTTAACTAAACCATTCGAAAAGTGATTACGGTAACATCTTTTGAACGAAAGAAAGCGCAAGTCATTGTTTTCGTCACGATTTTATCCCACTTTCCACTGTAATACGTATGTCATTTCAGCAAAAAATATTACATTTCCGTGAAGGTATTATATCAACCACAGTATGAATAGAATATCACTAATATAACAGTATTTTAACCGAAAACTATTAAAAATACGAGTAACATCTCTTGAACATCGGAAGGTCAGGTAAAGTCTTTTGTTTTCTGCATGTAGTTTATCCTAATTTACATTGAAATACATCACGTTTCAGCAAAACTACTATTTATTTCTGAGAATGTGGAAATGTAATATTTTTGCTGAATGACGTACGTATTCAGTGGAAAGTGGGATAAAATCGTGACAAAAACAATGACTCGCTTTCTTTCGTTCAAAAGATGTTACCGTAATCGCTTTTCGAATGGTTTTCAGTTAAAAACTGTTATATTACAATAATATTCTATCCTAATTCACTTGTGATGTAAAAGTTTTTAACTGAAAACGATTCGAAAAACACGTGTGTTTGCATCGGCCCTTCTTAAGCAGCTTTTAATTTTAGAGTACGTTGAAATTGTGTTTACCGGTGTATTCTTATTTTCTTGCTTCTTATTTTCCAGAAATATGACAAGTTTTTATATAATACAATGTTACGGTACTTTTAATTTACAAGTATTCATTTTTAAAAATACAGAAGACACCAAACAAATACTAGTACGGATATTTGCGTGACTCTCCCGCCAAAAAAGACCAAACAGCTGGTACTCTCTCCCTCAGCCCTACCCAAAATAGCCCAACATCTTTCTTGTTTATTCTCTTCCAATTTCTCACTTTAACTGGTATTTTTTACTTCATATTGCCTACATCAGATAAACTACAGTCACTGAAGTTAGATATTGTTATAAATTTGATTACCGGGTCCTGGCAGGTACCGTTAGAACCACCTGACCCTACCAACAGTGTTGCAAGTCAGACAGCAATTTTTTTTTTTACATTTTTGGTGTCTCCATTTGTTAATTTTTTTTCTGTGGGGGTTTGCACAATAGTATACTGTTTTACCTACAGTATTGTAAAACAATTTGGGAAAAGAAATACTCGGTAACTTAGAATTTTAAAAGGAAAATT
Organism: Homarus gammarus; assembly: GCA_958450375.1. Classification (NCBI taxonomy): domain Eukaryota; kingdom Metazoa; phylum Arthropoda; class Malacostraca; order Decapoda; family Nephropidae; genus Homarus; species Homarus gammarus. The sequence goes on from CAUDMG010001984.1 coordinate 193,629, forward strand.
TTGAAACAGGCAACTGTGTGTAGATGACCTGACTCACATCATATTGATGTTTCAAATTTAATTTACAAAAATTTATGTATCTATAACAAACTTTTAAAAATGAATACTTTATGTTTTACATACTCCTGTGCATACCATACCATGCATTTGGCTACTTTGGGCATGCTATGATGACGCAAGAGATCTGCCCTGGCAACTGTACCGACACTCACAGCGGGTGGTGCGTTGGTGCGTCGTTTCCATTGTTTACTGGTAGTTACTGGTAAATATTTTTCAACCTAACGAAACTATTACCCGTATAGAGGTCGACCCCCAACTTTTTGCCCAAAAATTTGGTCTTAAGAACTCGTGCTATACACGGGTATATACGGTATATAATTTAAAACATATCTTCACACGGTAGACATCGTGATAGATTATTAATTATAAAGTGCCTTGTAAAAATTAATGGAAAAATAACATACAATTAATTATCACTAAAATTACATTTCACATTACCTTATTGTGAATGGATTGGCAAAGTTATTAAACATTTAAATCTAAGAAACATTTGTGGATCATTCATATATTGTTAAAGATCAACTTAATGAAAACTTAGATAACACTGGTCTACAAAAAAATATTTTTTTTCTGGCATGAAACCTTTTAACTGTTTTTTACTAACTTTAAGGTGCTGAATCCAAATCTGATCTCAGATTTGCTCCATCACGTAACGTGCCAGAATTTACTGAGCTACCAGAGATTGAGGATATAGACCGGAATTCACCTGTTTCTACTGATGAAGACGAAGAGACTGATCTTTTCAAGCCATCTGGTGAAGATTGTGAAAAGCCAACGTTGTTTACTCAGTCAGAATTGAATGATCTGGTCAGAGATCTAAATTTGCCAAAACAGTCTGCTGAATTGTTAGCTTCCAGGCTTCAAGAGAAACAACTCTTAAAACCTGGCACGAGTGTCTCCTTTTATCACAACAGAGAAGAGCAACTGCGGAAGTACTTTCATTCATATGACCAGCTTGTTTTTTGTAATGATGTAGAAGGGCTTCTTCTCTCCATGGGACTACCAGCATATGATAGGAAGGATTGGAGACTTTTTATTGACAGTTCTAAAAGGAGCTTGAAATGTCTTCTTCTTCATAACGGAAACAAGTATGGTTCAATTCCAATCGGACATTCTGTACAAATTAAAGAAGAGTATGAAAACATTAAGACTGTTCTAGAGAGGTTGCAATACCATGCTCATGAATGGTTAATTTGTGTGGACTTGAAAATGGTAAACTTTCTATTGGGCCAGCAAGGAGGGTACACAAAATACCCCTGTTTTCTGTGCTACTGGGACAGCAGGGCTACAGCAGACCATTGGGTGAAAAAGAATTGGCCACCAAGACATAGTTTGACGCCTGGTGACAAGACTATCATTAACGATCCTCTGGTTGACAGGAAAAACATCGTCCTTCCTCCTCTGCACATAAAACTTGGTATCATGAAGTAATTCGTCAAGGCTCTTGATCATAGTGGAGAGTATTTCAGATATATATGCTCAACCTTTCCAAGTCTTAGCGACAAGAAGAAAAAGGCAGGGATTTTTGATGGACCTCAAATAAGAACACTACTCAAGAGATCCACACTTCCTTGCAACAATGACTGAGGCACAGGCAAGAACTTGGAATGCTTTCTCTAATGTGGTGCGGAACTTCTTAGGGAACAAGAAAGCGGACAACTATCAAGAAATTGTGGAAGAGCTGCTCTTGAGTTTACAAGCACTTGGATGCAGAAGGAGTATCAAGGTTCACTACAGGTAGTCGTCGACTTACGACCTAGATTGGTTACGGCCGACCGGTCGTAAGTCGGCCTATGTTATAATTACCTTACGTATATTATACTGTAATGTGTAATGATAATATAATCATCTTTAAGTCATATTTTATCAACATTTTCTTTGTTCATTATTGTTACGGTCGTCAGGTTTAAGTAAATCACTGCATACTACAGTACAATTGGTTTATTATTTACACTGGGGCTGGGGCCAAAACTGTCGTACCGCCGGTCGTAAAGTCGAACAGACGTAAGTCGCATAGGTCGTAAGTCGACGAATACCTGTACTTACACAGTCACTTGGACGAGTTTCCAGAAAATCTGGGAGAAGTGAGCGAGGAGCAAGGGGAGCACTTTCATCAAGACATTAAAGTAATGGAAGAACGTTACCAAGATGGCGGACTACTGCTGGAGTTTGATGAGAGACATTCCAGAAGCTGTACATAAGAGATCAGCCAAAAAGAGGAAGATTATGTAACTGTAACTTGATCTTAATACTTGCACTATTTCTACCATACATTAATTGTTTTTTTCACCCTCCAATGTTACATTTAAATATTATATCTTGATAAAATCACACGGGAAAATGGAAACAACGGAGTACCTTAGCTTTTGTCTTTATTCAAGACATCTTCAGAGGCAACTGGATTACATGGACAGAGAGAGGCTTAAATATACAGGGTGACCTGTATATTTAAGCCTCTCTCTGTCCATGTAATCCAGTTGCCTCTGAAGATGTCTTGAATAAAGACGAAAGCTAAGGTACTCCGTTGTTTCCATTTTCCCGTGTGATTTTATCAAGATTTATCTTATCCACGTTTTCATTGTGGATTTACAATAAATATTATATGTGCATGAACTTTCCAATTTGATATTAACAATTTTTGGTTATAGAAAAATACAAATTATAATGCTGAAAAAATTTATGTATACATGTTTAAACCGTCAATTTTGATCCAAAAGTTTACGTTTCCCAGCAAAAGTGCAATATGGTATATCTCAAAAACCTGATGTGATAGACAAAAACCAAAGTCATATTTGGATTCTGCACCCCAAATTTACTTAAAATCCGTTTAAAAACCTTGTGCCAGAAAAATTGTGTTGACCAGTGTAATAATTCAAGTGGCAATGTCATGGGTTGCGTTAGGCTTACCCACGCAACCAACTCCAAAGTTTGTTTTACCAGAGATAAGACGCCCGGCGAGGCATAACTGGGACATGTATTTTTCAATTAGTGTATGTCAGCCAGCCTTTAGGGGGGTGGGCAGTGAAACAGTGTTGTACTGTTCATCGCTTCACACCCAAAAACCTCATTTTAGGTAGTATCCCCTGAGCCATGGGTTAGTTAAGACGTCGTCTCCATCCTCTCCCTCCTGAAAGGGGGCGGGACACCACACCACACAGAGTCCTCCACCGCCACTCCGTCCTGTGAACCTTCGTCGACACGAGACTAAGCGTGTTAACCTAGGTTGTTATCCCCGTGGAAATATCACGTGTGGATGCCTGGTTGCGACAAGAGCAATCCAGGCTGGCCTATCAAACCTACAGTAAATGGTTAATTAATTCACGCTTACAGAGTTCTCCAGCACGACACCCGTCTACCGTGACCATGATCGACACGAGACTAAGTGTGTTAACCTAGGTTTGTTATCCCCGTGGAAATATCACGTGTGGAAGCCTGGTTGCGACAAAAGCAATCCAGGCTGGTCTATTGCACCTAATGGTTAATTCAAGTCACGCTTACCAGTTCTACTTGCCGCGACAACCATCCAGTGACTGTCAGTGACGCGAGACTATGTGTGGTAACCCAAGAGTACCTTTTTGTTGTTATGGCCGTGGGAAGAAGTTCTTGTGATGAAGCCTGGTTGCAACAAAAGCAATCCAGGCTGGCAGTAAATGTATCACTTGAAGAATTAAGGCTCTGTTAAGTCATACCACAGTAGAGTAATCACGTGTGTCCCCAAGTAGGAAATTCCCTGTTTTAGAAGATTAATTTTATTACAGCGTGAACGTGAGTAAATCATATATCCATGCAAACTGTAAATCATTGTATGGAAGCTTGACAAATAAATGTAAGTGAAATTATCTGCCCGTATCTGTGATCCTATCTTATTATTACTAAAGGTAATGACTGATTGGTTATGACATAGTATAACCAATAACTTAGATGGATGTTGAAAATTAAATGAATTTATTAAATCATCATTTATCAAGTATAAATCATGGAATGTCGAGTGAACTTCTACGTAGATACGCCATAATCTCCTGTAAGTAATCAGTGTGAAGGTATCGGACTCTACGGTAAGAAATACGACATATTATTATCTTTATATAATATAATCCACTCCTACTGCCACCGATCCACCCCAAAACCATGACAGACACTGTTAACACTGACACATGTGAACTCGAAGGTGCGCATGAATTACAAGTCATTGAACCTGAACTAACAGTAAACACTTCCATAGAAGTTAGTGAAGCAGTCATATATAAAACAAATAACGAATTATTATTTACACAACTTAGGTCAGGACGTTCTTACGACACTACACCTCTGCATAGTAACCTACCTCTGACAGTGTATGGACATCTTCTTATCAATGCACGAGTAGTTTACCAGCATTGCCATTAACTAGTAAACCCGTAACCACTAACATGACTAACCCAGTGACGCAAGCAACTAATGTGTGGAAAATATTACCACAGCATGATCGGATTCGAGCCTTCACAGGGGAAGAATCTAACTATAATGTATTCGCATTTCTCCGAGCACGTGAGGATGCGACGAGACATAACAATGTCCAAGATGACGAGGATCGTAAAGCATTTATCCGTGGTCACATTAAACCAGTGTTTCACGCAAGTAACCTAATGAATGCTTCAGCCTTTACTAGATCAACATATGACGAGTTCAAAAGAAATTTGATACGATTTTTTGATCAGGGAGGTGACAGTCATCTCACATGGGTTTTTAGAATGGTAAGCAGAACATTAACGCAAATCCAAGCACAGGATCTCTTCATGGCACAGTCTATGGCGGGACAGGCTTATGACGAAACGAAAACACACTAATTTGTGCTCTAGAATCAGGTGAGGAGGACAGTCTACCAAAGTTACCTCTTCCATTCAAACAGTTTGAACTGCAACAAGACCTACTGCACCGTACAACAAAAACAGTGCAGGATACTGTCACACAAATTGTCGTACCTGACAACCTACAAGACATGGTACTCACTCTGTACCACAATACACCTCAAGCAGGCCATCCAGGGCATGACAAATGCCTTGCAGAAATAAGAAAATCTTACTATTGGAGTACAATGAAAAGGGACATCGAGCGACACATAGCTAATTGTTTATCTTGTGCTCAACACAAGGGAACTACGATGCACCCTGCTCCAATTCTCGAATACCCGACACCCGACTGTCCATTCGAAACAGTCGCAATCGACTTAATGCAACTGCCAAAAAGCCATCAAGGCTCTACCTACATACTTGTGTGTGTTGATCACTTCTCCAGATTCGTGATTCTAGTTCCCTTGGAGGATAAATCCGCGGAGACTGTGGCACACGCTTTAGTGGCGCATCTCATATGTCCGTTCACTACACCTAAGGTTATTCTATCCGACAACGGATCAGAATTTAAGAATCAACTTCTTGAAACCATATGCCAACAATACGGCATTCAACAAAGCTTCACAGCAGCTTATCACCCACAATCAAATGGCCTAGTTGAGCAGCCCAATCACAAAAACCTAGAGATTCTCAGACATATAGTGAATACAATGCAGGTAGCATGGGCGGATTGGTTACCTCAAGAAGCAGCGTCAATAAATAGCTTCACAGGCAAAGCACCCTACTATATCATATATGGGGCCGATAAAAGGTTACCCTATGACATACTTACAGGACCTACACAACCTGTATATAACATGGATGATTATGCAAAGAAGCAAATCAATACCTTCACTGACATCCATGAAAAAGTGCGTAAACAATTAGCAGCATCGCGCGCTGAAATGATTTACACACAACATAAAGATGCTAGGCCTATCAAGCTTCAAATAGGCGACGCTGTCATAAGAGAACCTGAAAGAATCTCTAAACTTTTGCTGACATTTTCAGGACCCTTCCTGATAATTGCCAAAGAGCGCGGTAACAAATGCAAAATACTTAAACCAGATACTCAAATTACCGACATAGTACACGTGGATAGATTAAAAAAGGTGAGCTCTGACTTGCTTCCCACCATTGTACACGACGTTCCTACAGTAGACTCTACGTTTGCACAAAATAAAAACAAAAATGCCCAAGTCGTACCTACGCAGGTCGTAGACACTACAAATACACAAGCTGTATCCAACGAGTATCGCATGAAACTACGTTCTGCACGTACAGATTAAGCGTAGATAGATGCACGTCTATATACTACAAGCTCAGAAATGTGAAGTTATATTACACAAGCTGTTATTAACCTCCTTGACGCTTTGCAGATAGCCAAGAGAGATCTGTAATTAACCCCTATCTATGATGTTATTCTTGTATGCATATCCTATTGTTTTCTACTTCTAAGTTTAAACGACCCATGTTTCACCGGCATGTCGCGGGAGCCGACCCTATACTGTATATATAGTACTTCACCAGCAGACGGAGTTCAGTTCAGTCCAGTCCTCTTGCCCTTCAGTTCACGTTCTTTTGAGTGACACCCGTAACCTGTTACTTATACTTCATTTTATTTCTGTGTTGTTCCTGTCGCCACCAATGTGGAATATCTATGTGAGTACCTATTCATGTCTCTTATGTGTTCATCAGTGCTTGCTTAGTTACATTTAAGTAATTCAGTGTTGTTTCACGATAGTTAATTTTAGTGTTAGTTATTTTATGCTTATGCAGTGTTTACGTAATCCTGTTTCGATGACTTAGTATCATTTCTGTCTTAAATGTTTCGATAGCGAATTAATTTGTTGTGACAGCCTACGAGGCTCTTTATCGTGTTAGTATTCAATTTAATTAAATGCTTAAAGGTTGACTATATTTATTTTTATCCCCTTTTGATTTACTTCAGTTTTTTTTGTTTGGTTATGCCTAGAACCGGATATTAAAGTAAATTAAGAGACGGCATATATAGGTATACAGTATAGAACAAAAGTCAAGGACAAAGTTGGGCCTTTAAAGTCAGGGAGGGGAGAAGTGATAAATGGCAGTAAGAAATAAGCAAAGCATTGAACAACTAATTATCAGTTTTCACAGAAGAAATTTGCGAGGAAATTCCAGAGATGGAACTGATATTTAGAGGAAAGGAAGAAGAGAAATTAAAGAATATCACTATCAGAAAAGAGGACGTTCTTAAGAGGATAAACAAACTAAAGAAGACAAAATCCCCAGGGCCGGACGAAATTTTCCCCGAGTCTTGAAATAGTGTAGGGAACAGATTAGCGGACCCCTTGTAAATTTATTTACAAAATTATTTGACACCGGAGTTGTGCCAGACTTGTGGAAACAGGCAAATGTAGTACCCATAATCAAAAAGAGAGACAGAGCATCAGCGTCAAATTACCGGCCGATCAGTTTGACGTCAGTAGTGGCGAAATTTCTTGAATCAATTATAGCAGATAGCATCCGATCGCATCTAGAGAAAAGCAAATTAATCTACGACTCTCAACATGTGTTTACAAAGGGAAAATCTTGTCCAACAAATCAGCTGACGTTTTTTAGGAAAGTCTTCGAGGTAGTAGATAATGACGAAAATTAAGATGTTATTTACTTAGACTTTAGCAAAGCATTTGACAGGGTACCGCATCAGAGGCTTCTGATTAAAGTTAAGGCTCATGGTATCGAGGGGAAAGTTTTAAATTGGATAAAATCGTGGCTCACCGATAGAACACAGAGGGTCAGCGTAGATGGAGTTAAATCTGAGTGGGGCCGTGTAACCAGTGGGGTTCCCCAGGGGTCAGTACTAGGCCCATTTTTGTTCATAATCTACATAAACGATCTAGATACTGGGATCAGCAGTGACATAAGCAAGTTTGCGGATGACACCAAAATAGGGCGGCAGATTAATTCAGGGCAGGATGCAAATGCACTATAGAAGGATTTAAATAAACTGCAGGGGTGGTCAGAAAAATGGCAAATGAAATTCAACACCAGCAAGTGCAGCGTACTTAATATTGGAAGAACAAATACTGACAATGTATACAGCCAGCCGTAACAACATCAACCTAGAGAAGTCGACTTGTGAAAGAGACTTAGGGGTACTTGTAAGCCCGGACCTACGGCCTAGAAAACAGTGCGTTAATGTTCGAAATAAGGCAAACAGAGTATTAGGTTTTATATCTAGAAGTGTAAGGAATAAGAGTGCAGAGGTCTTATTGCAACTATATCTTGCGCTAGTCAGGCCGCACCTCGATTATGCGGTTCAGTTCTGGTGCCCTTATTATAGAATGGATATCAATTCACTGGAGTCGGTGCAGCGAAGAATGACGAAAATGATTCCGAGACTTAGAAACCTACTATATCAAGAAAGGTTAAAGAAACTAAACATGTATTCCCTAGAAAGACGAAGAGTGCGGGGTGACATGATAGAAGTATTTAAGTGGGTGAAAGGAATCAATTAAGGGGATATAGATAAAGTTCTTATAATATCCGAGCAGGATAGGACTCGTAGCAACGGATTTAAGTTGGATAAGTTTAGGTTTAGGAGAGAGAGGAAGGAACTGGTTCACAAATAGGGTGGTGGACGAGTGGAACAAGCTTAGCAACTTTGTAGTAAGTGCTGGAGCGCTGGAAAGGTTTAAAAGGAGGCTAGATAGATTCATGGATGATAGAGACTGGTAGTAACTCTCGACAGGAGCTGTCATGCACAGGCCACCAACCTATTGCAGACTCCTTATTTTCTTAAGTTCTTATGCAAGTCACTGGAAAAGCTAATCAGATGTTGGGAATGATAAAAAAAAAAAACTCGTTTGATTGACTGTGCCATGAACCGGTCAATATTTTGTATAAGATTTTGGGTGAAATTGCAGATTACAGCAACCAAAGAATCTGATAAATAAATGTTACCTAACCTAAAGTAATACAAGATAATGATCATAAAAAAAAATTCTATCGGTTGATTGTAGCAAATTTCCGGAATTCTGTGGTTGCTGTTTACTGCAATATTACCAGATTTTTGGGTGAGGCCACACTTGGAATATGCTGTTTAGGCCTGGTGTCCATACGACCATACCTGAGGAAAGATATTAACAAAATTTGCCTGTGGAAACAGACAAATGTAGTACCCATATTCAAAAAGGGAGACAGAGCATCAGCGTCAAATTACCGGCCGATTAGTTTGACATCAGGGGTCCGACTAATTACCCAAATGTAGCCGCAATGAAGTCAAATAACGGTCCTACATGAATAAATCGGGTTACACATCACTTCTCGACTAGTATTTGGTGTCACAAAGCAAAAAAAAAATTGGAAAAAGTGATTTAATTTGAGTTAATAGATCGCGTGCATGTACCGAGGGAGCGAGTAATTACCCAAATGTAGCCGCAATGAAGTCAAATGATGGTCCTACATGAATAAATCGGACTGCCAATCACTTCTCGACTGGTATTTGGTGTCACAAAGTCACAAAAAATTGGTAAACTAAATTTAATCTGAGTTAATAGATCGAGTGCATGTACCTAACCTAACCTTGACTAGTATTTGGTGTCACGAAGTCACAAAAAATAGGTAAACTTAATTTAATCTGAGTTAATAGATCAAGTGCATGTATCTAACCTAATCTAATCTAACCTAACACAACTCAGATTAAATTAAGTTTACCAATTTTTTATGACTATGACACCAAATAATAATCGAGAAGTGATTCACAGCCCGATTTACGCTTGTACGACCATCATTTGACTTCATTGCGGCTACATTTAGCTACATTTGGGTAATTAGTTGGACCGGGCATCAGCAGTGGGGAAATTTCTTGAATCCATTATAGCAAATAGCATCCAATCGCATTTAGAGAAAAGCAAATTAATCTACGACTCTCAACATGGGTTTACAAAGGGAAAATCTCGTCTAACAAATCTGCTGACGTTTTTTAGGAAAGTCTTCGAGGGAGTAGATAACGACGAAAATTACCATGTTATTTATTTAGACTTTAGCAAAGCGTTTGACAGAGTACCGTATCAGAGGATTCTGAGAAAAGTTAAGGCTCATGGTATCGAGGGGAGTTTTAAACTGGATAAATCATGGCTCACCGATGGAACACAGAGGGTCAGCGTAGATGGAGTTAAATCTGAGTGGGGCCGTGTAACCAGTGGGGTTCCCCAAGGGTCAGTACTAGGCCCATTCTTGTTCATAATCTACATAAACGATCTAGATACTGGGATCAGCAGTGACATAAACAAGTTTGCGGTATTTAAATAAACTGCAGGATTGGTCAGAAAAATGGCAAATGAAATTCAACACCAGCAAGAGCAGCATACTTAATATTGGAAGAACAAATACTGTACTGTCAATGTATACAGCCTTAACAAAATCAACCTAGAGAGGTCGACTTGTGATAGAGACTTAGGGGTACTTGTAAGCCCGGACCTACGGCCTAGAAAACAGTGCGTTAATGTTCGAAATAAAGCAAACAGAGTATTGGGTTTTATATCTAGATGTGTAAGTAATAAGAGTGCAGAGGTCTTATTGCAACTACAGTATATCTTGCGCTAGTCAGGCCGCACCTCGATTATGCTGTTCAGTTCTGGTGCCCTTATTATAAAATGGATATCAATTCACTAGAGTCGGTGCAGCGAAGAATGGCGAAAACGATTCCGGGACTTAAAAACCTTCCATATCAAGATAGGTTAAAGAAACTAAACTTGCATTCCCTAAAAAGACGAAGAGTGCGGGGAGATATGGTAAAGTATTTAAGTGGGTGAAAGGAATCAATAAAGGAGATATAGTTAAAGTTCTTATAATATCCGAACAGGATAGGACTCGTAGCAACGATTTTAAGTTGGATAAGTTTAAGTTTAGGAGGGAGATACTGTAGGAAGAAACTGGTTCACAAATAGGGTGGTGGACGAGTGGAACAAGCTTAGCAACTTTGTAGTAAGTGCTGGAACTCTGGAAATTTCAAAAGGAGGCTAGATGGATTCATGGATGATAGAGTGGTAGTAACTCTCGACAGAAGCTGCCATGCACAGGCCAACCGGCCTATTGCAGACTCCTTATTTTCTTATGTTCTTACCTCACTCGTCAGTTGTGTTCTGACCTCACTAGGGGAAAGGTCACGGCAGGGTTAGCTCCGGAGGGATAATTATCAGATATGGCCAGAGCAAGGTGCGGTCTTGGGTATGAGAGTTTGTTGACCAAACTGGAGTGGTCCACTGAAGAATTGGCGAAGGCCAAGTTAGAAATTGAGAGGGCCACGTTGGAGAACTTGAAATTAAGGGAAGAGATGGCGATGTTAAAAGGAGAGGCTGGACGAGTAAAGCCAGTGGCTGACGAAAAATCAAGCGAGTGGAAAACTGTGAGTAGTGGGAAGACAAAGCTTTTGGTGAAGAAGCACACCAAGGATACGACAACAACGACAACAACAGCTAAGTGTACCAACCCGTTCAATCCCTTGATAGACGAATTGGACGTTAGTACAGTCAGGGAAAGGGATGACAAGGAAGGTATAAAAACTTTAATTGTTGGTGACTCACAGGTAAGGTACATGGACAGGGCCTTTTGTGGTAAAAACAAAAATAGGATGAGGGTGTGTTTGCCAGGAGCTGGGGTGGGGGATATAATTGACAGGATGGACAATATCTTGTCTGGTAATGGGAACAAACCCATTATCTGCCTCAGTGCAGGAGGCAATGATATTGGCCGGTGTAGGAGCGAGGAGCTTCTTGATAAGTTCAAGGCAGCCATAGATCGTATTAGGACTAAGGGAGGGATCCCTATCATATGCGGTGTCCTGCCTAGAAGGAGAGTTGGCAGTGAATGGTTGTCAAGGGCAGTTGGTGTTAACGACCGTCTTGACAGATATTGCAAGTCAATATCAGTCCCATTCATTGACAACTGGGACAACTTCTATGGCAGAAGGGACCTTTATGCTAGGGATGGGGTGCACCTGTCTAGGGATGGAGTAGCAACCCTGGCTGGGGCTCTAGAGGGGGCAGTTCAAAAGATATCGAAGTCTTTAAACTGCTAAGAGAACATAGGGGCACGGGGGTGGAGGAGACTGCAGTGGGAGCGGGTAAACAAGGCGAAAGATTACAGGGAAATAGTGTTAGGAATGATGACATAACTAAATTAGACAGGGAGTTTAAAACTAAACGCGGTAAGGGAAGGACTCAGAACACGACTAACTTAAATGTATATTACGCGAACAGTAGAAGTATGAGAAACAAAATGGATGATATTAGGGCCTTGGTATGTACCGAAGAAATCGATATAATTGCATTCACTGAAACATGGATCAACCTAGACACACGTGAATTACCAGTCGAATACCAAATTGCGGGTTACAAACTGTTCCATACCGATAGGCAGACCAGGAAAGGAGGCGGAGTAGCAATCTATGTTAGGGATAACCTGAAGTGTGAAATAAATAAGGAAATAAAAACTGAGAGGAATACAGAAACAATTTGGATAGAATTAAGCGACGGTCGGGAAAAATTAATCACAGGAGTAATATATAGACCCCCCAATCTTGACAGAGTCAATGAGCGACTTATCTGGGATGAAATGCGCAGGGCTTCCATACACAACAAAGTCTGTATAGTAGGCGACTTTAACCTTGGCCAAATAGATTGGACCGACCTTACGGGAAACTCAGAATCAGAGGATTTTCTCGAGACGATCCAGGACTGTTTCCTAAGTCAACATATAACCGAACCCACACGGGGTAATAATATATTGGATTTAGTTTTGTCAAACAGAGAAAACCTCATTAGCAATGTCGAGGTAGGGAACGAACTTGCAAACAGCGATCAAAGAAATTCGATTCCAGTTAGATTTTCAGGGCAGACGTAAGGAGAATTCCACTAAAGTACCAGATTTCAGAAGGGCAAACTTTGACAGTTTAAAGAGGCAGCTGAGAGAGGGGGTGTCGCGCTTGGCCGTGAACCTGACAGATGACACCGACCTGATAACGAGATCTGAGATTGCCGAGTTCCACGACAATTTAAATAGTGAGTTACTTAATGCACAAAGGCAGAACATACCATACAAAAAACTCAGATCAAACAACAATGACCCTAAATGGATAAATAATTATTTAAAGAACATCATTGGCCAAAGGAAGGCTATAGGTAGAAGGATAAATCGTGGCGAAATTCACCTCCGGGACTATTATAGGGTATTGGCGAGTAGGGTTAAAACCGAGATAAGGAAAGCAAAGAGGAATAATGAGGTAAGGATAGCAAGGGAGGCAAAGACAAACCCCAAAGGATTCTACCAAATGTACCAAACTAAAACACGAGAAAAGATTGGACCAATACGGTCAGACTCCGGCGAGCTCACTGATAACGACGGAGAAATGAGCAATAATTTGAATAAATATTTTTCAACAGTTTTCACCACCGAAAATTTAAACATGATACCCGAGGCACCGACTCTATTCAGAGATAGTGAAGAAAACAAATTAAGTGAGATAGTAGTGACTAGTAACGATGTTAGTAAGCAAATAGACAAACTAAAGCCTAATAAGTCACCTGGTCCCGATGAGATATTTGCCAGAGTATTAAAGGAATGTAAGGAAGAGCTTAGTATGCCCTTAGCAAAGTTGTTTAACATGTCCTTAAAAACAGGTGTAGTACCAGAATCCTGGAGGATAGCGAATGTAATACCGATCTTCAAGAAGGGGGATAGATCACTATCCTCTAACTACCGCCCAATCAGTCTAACATCAATAGTAGGCAAATTACTGGAAGCAATCATTTCAAACTCTATTCGAAATCACCTGGAGAAGCACAGATTGATCAATGATTCCCAGCATGGCTTCACAAGCGGACGTTCTTGCCTAACTAATCTATTAACATTCTTTTCATCAGTTTTCGAATCAGTGGACGAGGGGCACAATTATGATGTGGTATATCTCGACTTTAGCAAAGCCTTCGACAGAGTACCCCACGAAAGACTAATTAGAAAGGTAGAAGCTCATGGCATCAAAGGTGACATCCTTAAATGGATTAGGGCGTGGTTACAGGACAGGAAACAGCGAGTGAGCATTAACGGCACTAAGTCCCATTGGAGCAACGTCACAAGTGGAGTTCCCCAAGGCTCAGTACTTGGACCATTATTGTTTATTATATACATAAACGACATAGATATCGGCATAGACAGCAACATAAGTAAATTTGCTGATGATACTAAAATAGGACGTGTTATCAAATCTGACGAGGACTCGGCAAAACTACAGGAGGATCTAAACAAATTTTTCGAATGGTCTGAAAAATGGCAGATGAAATTCAACATTGACAAATGTAAAGTACTCAGTATAGGAAATGTAAACAGGGAAACCAGATACCAGATGAACAACGATGCCATAGAGAAATCCGACTGCGAGAGAGATTTAGGAGTAATGATAAGTAGGAACCTTAAGCCAAGTAAACAATGTGTTTTTGCTCGAAACAAGGCTAATAAAGTACTTGGGTTCATACAAAGGAGTGTTAGTTACAAGACTAGCGAGGTCATCCTAAAACTGTATCTTGCTCTTGTGAGACCACACCTGGATTACGCAGTCCAGTTCTGGTCACCGTACTACAGAATGGATATAGAACCCTTGGAAAGAATTCAGAGGAGAATGACAAGACTAATCCCGGGTATCAGGAACCTTGAGTATAGAGACAGGTTAAAGCATCTTAATTTGCACTCCCTTGAGAGACGTAGAGCGAGGGGCGACCTGATAGAGGTGTATAAATGGAAGGCAGGGCTAAACAAAGGGGACATTACAAAGGTACTCAAATTATCCAACCAGGAGCGAACTCGTAACAATGGTTTTAAATTGGACAAATTTAGATTTAGGCGTGAAATAGGTAAACACTGGTTTGGAAACAGAGTAGTGGATGAATGGAACAAGTTACCAAATATCATCATTAACTCGAATACGCTGAATTGCTTCAAACATAGGTTGGATGCTCATATGAGCAATAGGGGTTGGGTGTAAACGGGACTGCCCAGTATGGGCCAATAGGCCCGCTGCAGTTTCCTCCATTCTTATGTTCTTATGTTAAGTTGGATAAGTTTAAGGTTTAGGAGGGAGAAAGGAAGGAACTGGTTCACAAATAGGGTGGTGGACGAGTGGAACAAGCTTAACAATTTTGTAGTAAGTGCGGGAATACTGGAAAGTTTTAAAAGGAGGCTAGATAGATTCATGGATGATAGAGAGGTAGTAACTCTCGACAGAAGCTGCCATGCACAGGCCAGCCGGCCTATTGCATATGTCATATGAAAGAAGGAGCTTAGAATAACTACACTCAAGAAAAGAAGAAAGTGCAGTGACTTATAAGAAAGCTTTCAAATCATGCCAAATCATGAATGGTGTTGAACAGATCCACAAATCAAAGTTTTTCCAAGATAACAAAAACTGTTTAAAGGGATATCACAAAATCCTCAAGAAACACAACAGAACGAACAGTAAAAAAAAATTCTCACAGAGTAGTTGTTGACTACTGGAACAGACTACCAAACAATGTTATAAAGTCGGCCACAGTAAATAACTAAGAAAAATTACAGTAAGGTAGTAGGCAGCTACCAAACAGGGAGGTACTACCGCCTGGGAAGATATTGGAAGCATAATGTGTTGTCTAATGGTAGACCTGCTGCCATATGGCATCACGAAAATTGTGACCAAGTCCCAGCTTGCTGATCTGACTTTCTGCCTCATTTACACACAATTGCATGGTCTCAATTGTTTACCTTACTATTGACAACATAACATACATATATTGTTTCTCACTTCCGATTTTTTTTTCATTTTTGTACTTACTATTATTATTAATAGTAATATTATTATTATTATTATTATTATCATTATTAATTTACTTTCAATTTTGTATTAATTATAAATTTTATTTACTATGAATCATTATTATTACCTTTTTGTATTTATTATTATTATTCATACAGTATTATCATTATTAATTTATTTTCAATTTTGTATTATTTATTTTGAATTATATTTACTATGAATTATTATTATTACCCTTTCGCCCCCAGGCCCCGATGTGGGTCAGTGACCTGTGCCCCAGGTGGACTAATCCCCGTAAAAAAAAAAAAAAAAAAAAAAAAAAAATATATATATATATATATATATATATATATATATATATATATATATATATATATATATATATATATATATATATATATATATATATATATATATATATATTTTATGAAAATCCACAATGAAAACGTGGATAAGATAAATCTTGATAAAATCACACGGGAAAATGGAAACAACGGAGTACCTTAGCTTTCGTCTTTATTCAAGACATCTTCAGAGGCCTCTGAAGATGTCTTGAATAAAGACGAAAGCTAAGGTACTCCGTTGTTTCCATTTTCCCGTGTGATTTTATCAAGATATATATATATATATATATATATATATATATATATATATATATATTTTACTCATGCAAGCTTGGAAAAACACACTGGCAATTTTTCAGGAAATTCGAAGTGGTGATATTTTTTTCTTCATATTCATCCCACAGCAACCAGTGACGGACTTGTTTGTCATGATTTGCTTTTCTTGTGCACGATTTTAGCTTGTGCTCAACAACTAGTTGCAAATGCAAATCAACCAAGGTGGTGAAGAAGAAATGGCCTTCATTTTTTCTATTTACCAATGTTTTAATCGTTTTCTTTATTAAATAATTAATATTAATGTATAATAATAATAATTCTCGAGTCGTCTGAATACATGTGTAATTTCTATTTTTGTTTATTTACCAATGTTTATCAATATTCATGTATATTAACAATAATTCTCGAGCCGTCTGTATACATGTGTAATTTCTATTCGTTTAAATAGTAACTTGCAATTTGTCGCTAATACCAGCGACTAAACGGATTTGGTATTGGTGACGATTATTTTTTTTTTGGGTGACGAACCGAGTTGGTGACGAAATGGGGTGTATCCCCTCAAACAATTACATGCACGTTTGTACATTTACATTCCTAAATGTACATATGTAAAATAATATACCAGGCAAATCAGTCTATTGCACATGTTAATGCAGTTTTTTTCAGTAAGTTTTGTCTACGCGGCATTCAAAAGCTCTTAAGGTTTGAGTTGCACATGTTCGTAAGAATGGAGGGATCTGCAGTGGGCATACTATTGGCGCATACTATTGGCACATACTAGGCACCCCCATTTATACCCACCCATATCGTTCCATTTAATCCCAATTAAAACAGCTCTACGACAGCCACATACGGTATGCCATCTGGAATATAACAAGACTCGAGAAACCAGGTTGGTACTTCGTTTTGGAAACTCGGCTACTGTTGCCATAATCTCGATTCAAATGGAAATCATTTGTTAAGACTTTCTACAGCTGAAGCCTTTTAATAAACAGTAGGTGCAAACGCACCACCTTGCGCTGCACCGCATTAGTTCCAGTGAAATCCAATTTGACGTTCGGTAAAATTTTACTTTCACACAACCATGGAATCTAAGGAATTTTATCTTTGCATTCATTAGTTTAGACAATTCTAAGACACTTTTCAAACTACCTTTCTGTACACACTGGAGAAGCTTACCTGAAGGTTCATAAAAAGGGTGACCCACTGGTAGTACTTGTGATGTTTTATCTGGTATTGGTCGTCCGGCCCATGTATTTGAGTATTGGCTACGCCAGGGTGAGGAACCTCCTCACCTACCACAGCTCCAGTAAGGGACGGGATAGTGAAAGTCGAGTGGATCCAGCAATATGTATCCATGATCGAGGCGTCTACACCTTCGACGATACAGTCTATGGGGTCACCGAAGTATTGCTTCTGTGTTATTAACAAACTAAAAGCCACCAAAAGAAACATTGTCGCCTTGTAATGCATCCGAAATATATTATTGTCGATACTCACGGAGTCTATCTTTAATAGACCCCGGATAGAGCCAAACACATCATACATTTTGGCGGTTCAAAGTTTCGTACACAGCACCAGTACAAAAGTATCTCACAAGACGGGCAGCGCGGTGAACTAGTGTTTGTTCCCAGTCAGAGTCGACGCCACACTCCTTGGTAGGCTGGTCAGCTGGCTAGCCTCGCACAGGCTCCCACAAGGGCCGTTCCTGAAAAGGAGGAACCTAGACTGGCAGGTTGTGTAGGGGCATGCAGCAACTTTTATCCTGAAGGAATGTTACTGTTCAATGCAGGGTTAATATATGTGATTAATTTCAATATTGAGTTAAAAAAAATCGTGGCCTACACCAGGATATAAAGATATTTTGAACAGAGACAAAGCCACCATCATTTGCCCGGAGGACGGCGGTCAGTGGGCAGATGACGCTCATCACATCTGCCAATATTGACTTATTTGTTATTGTTATGAAATGATGTAACATTTTTAAATAATATATTGACATCTTTATCGCCTTTTTAGTCACATACTTTTAAATTAAAATTATCAACTCCAATAAGATGGTATAAGATAAGATAATGCATAACTAAAGCCGTGGTTATGGCAACACTCCATTTCACTCAGGCCGAGGGTAGTTCACAGCTCTCTGCTTCTCTCTCGCTGCTCAATTTCTGGTAACTTACGTGCAGCGTCCACGTAGTGTCATGAGGATGAAGTCAGACAAACTGGCGAATCAAACTCTCCCCCGTTTTACCGATAATAAGAATAAAAAGAGTGCGAACAGTTAAAACATTAACAAAATATTTTAGAGCTATTAAAATTCATTTCCCTGAGCATTCTAAATTCATATAACTTCCACAACTGTTACTGTTGCAATAATTATTATATTGCAGCTACTTTTAAGATAATTGTTATAATACTGCTACTAATAGAATTAAAGGAGAAAATGAATGTAACCTAAGGGTATTGGAAAGTGACAATAGTATTTTTGTTCCATAAGGCCGAGTGGTTGTTGCATCAATGAGCCTTTGTACAACCGGGATACGGACAAAATCCCCTAGGACAAAATCCACACCGGACAAAAACCCCACCGGAAAAAATCCCCTAGGACAAAATCCACACCCCTACCGGACATAAACCCCACATAGTAAAAAAAAAAACAGAATTTGTTTAAAGTTTTCAATAATTTTCTTACCATTACTGTCCTCACTTTTTGAGACCTCAGGGGACCCGTGACCTCACAATCTCTGGTCTCTCAGGTCTGTTTAAAGACGTTGGTACCATGAGGCGAACCGTATAAAAACCTTGTTCACTTGTGTGCTAATTCACTTTGAATGCAGTCGGAAGCTAGATAGCTCGTTTCTATTTTACATACAAATTTCATTTAACGTTAGGTTAGATTAGGTTCCAGTAGAGATGGGGTTTTTGTCCGTTAGAGGTGGAGTTTTTGTCCTTGGGGTTTTTTGTCCGGTGGGGATTTTGTCCTAGGGGATTTTGTCCGGTGGGTTTTTTGTCATGGACCCTGTACAGTGTACAACCACCACTGTTAGTAGTCAGTGGTGAGCAAACTTCAAGTAAGTAGTTGGCAGTGCCAACTTGGCACACATACCTTGGACAGTATTTTAAAATAAAACTGGAGTGTTCAAATTTATCACGAAAGCACGCATACGCTTACAAGAACATGCATAACACTGAGACATCAAATTAGAGATTTAATTCACCTGAAGTACTTTTACCTTTTTAACCTCTTCGCCACCGATCGGCTCGTTAGCAGTTCGGGCGGGCGGTCATGTTTCTAGTAACGCACTGTTGGCAAGTACTGGGCATGCACTGGTTGCTGACTGTAACTATCTGGTCTTGAAAGAGCTCACACTTGATGCCGTCAGAAGACTCAGAAAAGTTTGCCCTCAGGTTTTTGGACTTGTGTCCCCACCATGACTTAATTATATTCAGGGCAGTCATAAAAACTGTCTAACCGTTAGCTAAGGTGATCCTAATTCTTACCTAACCTCATCCCCCCAAATAGTGTTAGGGTGGTTAATCTTAAGGTGAAATAAGCAACTGGTGGTCAATCTTCAGGTGTTCTCTTTGAAGAGTTGCTTAAGGTTGGGTAATACTCGAATGTATTTTATTTCAGTTTTTAAATATAATTATTATTCTCACTAAACTACGCACATTTTCATGCATATGGCTCCAGCTTCTAGTTTTACATGTGTTTATACTAAAATGTACACATACTGTACAGTACATACTGGTAATGGGTGTACGTTGTATACTTATATATTGGTAGTGGTTGTTTGATATTTATACCGTTTGTTTGTTTCTGTATTTATAAATTGATAGTGGGGGTTTTATATACTTATATACATGTACTGTATATTGATAATGGATGTTTGTTTCTGTATTTATATATTGATAGTGGGGGTTTTATACTTATATACATACACTGTATATTGTACTGTATATTCATAATGAATGTTTGTATATTAATATATTAATAGTGGGTGTTTGTGCACTTACGTATATACATAAGAACAACATAAGAACATAAAAATGGAGGAAATTGCAGCGGGCCTATTGACCTATACTGGGCAGTCCCGTTTACACCCAACCCCTATTGGTCATATGAGCATCCAACCTATGTTTGAAGCAATTCAGAGTATTCGAGTTAATGATGATACTTGGTAACTTGTTCCATTCATTTACTACTCTGTTTCCAAACCAGTGTTTACCTATTTCACGCCTAAATCTAAATTTGTCTAATTTAAAACCATTGTTACGAGTTGGCTCCTGGTTGGATAGTTTGAGTACCTTTGTAATGTCCCCTTTGTTCTGCCCTGCCTTCCACTTATACACCTCTATCAGGTCGCCCCTCGTTCTACGTCTCTCAAGGGAGTACAAATTAAGATGCTTTAACCTGTCTCTATACTCAAGGTTCCTAATGCCCGGGATTAGTCTTGTCATTCTCCTCTGAATTCTTTCCAAGGATTCTATATCCATTCTGTATTACGGTGACCAGAACTGAACTGCGTAATCCAGGTGTCGTCTCACAAGAGCAAGATACAATTTTAGGATGACCTCGCTAGTCTTGTAACTAACACTCCTTTGTATGAACCCAAGTACTTTATTAGCCTTGTTACGAGCAAAAACACATTGTTTACTTGGCTTAAGGTTCCTACTTATCATTACTCCTAAATCTCTCTCGCAGTCGGATTTCTCTATGGCATCGTTGTTCATCTGGTATCTGGTTTCCCTGTTTACATCTCCTCTACTGAGTACTTTACATTTGTCCACATTGAATTTCATCTGCCATTTTTCAGACCATTCGAAAAATTTGTTTAGATCTTCCTGTAGTTTTGCCGAGTCCTCGTCAGATTTGATAACACATCCTATTTTAGTGTCATCAGCAAATTTACTTATGTTGCTGTCAATGCTGATATCTATGTCGTTTATGTATATAATAAATAATAATGGTCCAAGTACTGAGCCTTGGGGAACTCCACTTGTGACGTTGCTCCAATGGGACTTAGTGCCGTTAATGCTCACTCCCTGTTTCCTGTCCTGTAACCACGCCCTAATCCATTTAAGGATGTCACCTTTGATGCCATGAGCTTCTACCTTTCTAATTAGTCTTTCGTGGGGGACTCTGTCGAAGGCTTTGCTAAAGTCGAGATATACCACATCATAATTGTGCCCCTCGTCCACCGATTCGAAAACTGATGAAAAGAATGTTAATAGATTAGTTAGGCAAGAACGTCCCCTTGTGAAGCCATGCTGGGAATCATTGATCAATCAGTGCTTCTCCAGGTGATTTCGAATAGAGTTTGAAATGATTGCTTCCAGTAATTTGCCTACTATTGATGTTAGACTGATTGGGCTGTAGTTAGAGGATAGTGATCTATCCCCCTTCTTGAAAATCGGTATTACATTCGCTATCCTCCAGGATTCTGGTACTACACCTGTTTTTAATGACATGTTAAACAACTTTGCTAAGGGCATACTAAGCTCTTCCTTACATTTCTTTAATACTCTGGCAAATATCTCATCGGGACCATGTGACTTATTAGGCTTTAGTTTGTTTATTTGCTTACTAACATCGTTACTAGTCACTACTATCTCACTTAATTTGTTTTCTTCACTATCTCTGAATAGAGTCGGTGCCTCGGGTATCATGTTTAAATTTTCGGTGGTGAAAACTGTTGAAAAATATTTATTCAAATTATTGCTCATTTCTCCGTCGTTATCAGTGAGCTCGCCGAAGTCTGACCGTATTGGTCCAATCTTTTCTCGTGTTTTAGTTTGATACATTTGGTAGAATCCTTTGGGGTTTGTCTTCGCCTCCCTTGCTATCCTTACCTCATTATTCCTCTTTGCTTTCCTTATCTCGGTTTTAATCCTACTCGCCAATACCCTATAATAGTCCCGGAGGTGAATTTCGCCACGATTTATCCTTCTACCTATAGCCTTCCTTTGGCCAATGATGTTCTTTAAATAATTATTTATCCATTTAGGGTCATTGTTGTCTGATCTGAGTTTTTTGTATGGTATGTTCTGCCTTTGTGCATTAAGTAACCGGTACTGGCAATAGATGCTGGAATACTTATATACAGTACGAGTAGTAGGTGTTTGTTTGTATGTTTATATACTGATAATGGGTGTTTGTACATCTATATATTGGTAATAGATGTTTGTTAGTATACTTTTTACTGGTAGTGGATGTTTGTTTATAACTTTTTTACCCTTAAATACTGGTGGTGGATGTTTGTTTATATACATTTACACTGGTGTTTGTACCTTTATATACTATTTTGTTGGGTGTTTGTACACACCCATACTGGGATAAGGATAAAATCCCCTAGGACAAAAACCCGCGGACAATAACCCCGCGGACAAAAAGCACACCGAACCAAAAACCCCATCGAACATAAACCTCACCCTACCGGACAAAACCCTACAACGGACAAAATCCCCTCATAGTAAAAACTAAAACAAAATCTATTTAATGTTCATAATCGCGAACGTTTTCAATAATATTCTTACAAATCCACTTTGATATTTTCTCTTACTAAGCCAATGTATGCATGGAACATTATGAAGCGTAGGATATATGGAAGAAAAAATAAATAAAGCTCTATTTAAGCCTCAATATTTATATCATGGTAGAAAATAAAAGAAACTTATTTACAGTTTTTAACAATTTCTTACAAATAACAATATGAAGTGAAGGTTATATGAACACAAAAAATATAAATACACATATACCTGTTACATACGTGTATATGTAAAAATCAATACCATATTTTTTAATTACATCAATCATTTGTTGTACATCCGCGATATTGATATTCATACAACCTCCTCCTTTGCACACACACACACACACACACACACACACACACATATATATATATATATATATATATATATATATATATATATATATATATATATATATATATATATATACTGTATATATATACATATACAGTATATATATATATATATATATATATATATATATATATATATATATATATATATATATATATATATGTATATTTTTTTTTTTTTTTTTATACTGTAAAAGTCGACTGCAGAACTTCCACGCTGCAAAGTGGCACCACTTTGACCATCCGACACTTATATGACTGTAGTCCAGTATATCGTAAAGTACACTTCATTTGGTCCATACATCGTCTTAGTAAGAGATATTGTCAAAGTGGATTTGTAAGAAGTTAATAAAAACTTCAATTAGATTTTGTCTTATTTTTTTCTTTACCATGAGATAAATGTTGATGCTGATATAGTTTTAATTTATTCTTGATCATATAAATAAATTTCATAATGTTTGCAATTATAAACTTTAAATAGATTTTGTTTTATATTTTACTATGAGAGGATTTTGTCCGTTGTGCATTTTGACCGGCGGGTTTTTTATCCGGTAGGGTGGGGTTTATGTCCTGTGAGGTTTTTGTCCGGGGGGTTTCAGTTCGCGGGGTTTTTGTCCGCAGGGATTTTGTCCTGTGGGGATTTTGTCATGGACCCATACATACTAGTAATAAGAACATAAGAATGGAGGAAACTGCAGAGGGCCTATTGGCCCATACTGGGAACTCCCATTTATTTCCAACCCTTATTGCTCATATATCCATCCAACCTATGTTTGAAGCTATCCAGCGTATTCGAGTTAATGATAATATTTGGTAACTTGTTCCACTGGTCCACTACTCCATTTCCAAACCAATGTTTACCTATTTCGCGCCTAAATCTAAATTTGTCTAATTTAAAACCATTGTTACGAGTTCGCTCCTGGTTGGATAATTTAAGTACCTTTGTAATGTCCCCTTTGCTTAGCCCTGACTTCCATTTATACACCACTATTATGTCGCCCCTCACTCTACGCGTCTCGAGGGAGTGCAAATTAAGATGCTTTAACCTGTCTCTGTACTCAAGGTTCCTAATGCCTGGGATTAGTCTTGTCATTCTCCTCTGAATTCTTTCCAAGGATTCTATATCCATTCTGTAATACGGTAACCAGAATTGAACTGCGTAATCCAAGTGATGTCTCACAAGCGCAAGATATAGTTTTAAGATGACCTCGCCAGTCTTGTAACTAACACTCCTTTGTATGAACCCAAATACTTTATTAGCCTTGTTTCGAGCAAATACACATTGTTTACTTGGCTTAAGATTCCTACTTATCATTACTCTTAAATCTCTCTCGCAGTCAGATTTCTCAATAACATCTGTTTACATCTCCTGTACTGAGTACTTTACATTTGTCCACATTGAATTTCATCTGCCATTTTTCAAACCATTCGAAAAATTTGTTAAGATCTTCTTGCAGTTTTGCTGAGTCCTCGTCAGATTAAATTACACGCCCTATTTTAGTGTCATCAGCAAACTTACTTATGTTGCTGTCTACGCTGATATCTATGTCGTCTATGTATATAATAAATAATAATAGTCCAAGTACTGAGCCTTGCGGAACTCCACTAGAGACGTTGCTGCAATGGGATTCAGTGCCGTTAATGCTCACTCGCTGTTTCCTGTCCTGTAACCATGCTCTAATCCATTTTAGAATATCACCCTGAATGCCATGAGTCTCCACTTTTCTTGTTAGTCTTTCGTGGGGGACTCTGTCGAAGGCTTTGCTAAAGTCCAGGTATACCGCATCATAATTGTGCCCCTGTGCACTGATTAGAAAACTGATGAAAAGAATGCTAATAGATTTGTTAGACATGAATGCCCGCTTGTGAAGCCATGTTGGGAATCATTGATCAACTTGTGCTTCTCCAGGTGATTTCAAATAGAGTTTGAAATGATTGCTTCCAGTAATTTTCCTACAAATGATGTTAGACTGATTGGACGGTAGTTAGAGGATAGTGATCTATCTCCCTTCTTGAAAATGTGTATTACATTCGCTATCCTCCAAGATTCTGGAACTACACCTGTTTTAAAGGACACGTTAAACAACTTTGCTAAGAGCATACTAAGCTCTTCCTTACATTCCTTTAATACTCTGGGAAATATCTCATCGGGACCAGGTGACTTATTAGGCTTTAGTTTTTCTAGTTGCTTACTAATATCGTTACTAGCCACTACTATCTCGCTTAATTTATTTTCTTCACTATCTCTGTATAGAGTCGGAGCCTCGGGTATCATGTTTAAATTTTCGGTGGTGAAAACTGTTGAAAAATATTTATTCAGATTATTGCTCATTTCTTCGTCGTTATCAGTTAGCTCGCCGGTATCTGACTGTATTGGTCCAACCTTTTCTCGTGTTTTAGTTTGATGCATTTGATAAATCCCTTGGGGTTTGACTTCGCCTCCCTTGCTATCTTCAGCTCATTATTCCTCTTTGCTTTTCTTATCTCGGTCCCCTACCGGCCAATACCTTATAGTAATCTCGGAGGTAAACTTCACCACGATTTATTCTCCTATCTATAGCCTTCCTGTGTCCAAAAATGTTCTTTAAATAATTAATTATCCATTTAAGGTCATTGTTGTTCGATCTGAGTTTTTTGTATGGTATGATCTGCTTTTGTGCATTAAGTAACTCATTATTTGAATTGTCGTGGAACTCGGCAACCTCAGATCTCGTTATCAGGTCAATCTCAACCGTCAGGTCTCCGGGTAGGGTGAGGTCGCCCTCTGTGGGTACATTGTGTGAGGTCACGATTTCTGCAGTAGTGGGTTTCGTCATAAAGTATAGGCTGTTATTTAAGGTGGCAGATGTCCATTCTCAAAGATTCGCATGTTAATTATTTCTAACTAAATAGAAATTAAAAATCATGAACTTGAGGAGTATAAGCGTTTGTCACGATTTAACGACCACCATCTTCACAATGGAGAACAGCTTAACGTGTGAATCTTTGAGAATAAAGATTGGCAAAGAAGAGTGTCTTGGGGACTGCTGACCCTTTGTCTCAGACCGGTGTAGCAACCTAGCGGCAATGTAGGTACCTGCTGTAAATCGAAAGTTGCAAATTCGCATTCAGGGACAAGTTGTTAGAGCTTCCAATAACTTGCTTAGATATAAACCTTTGACTCTTCAGGCTTCTATGCCCTTGACTCTTCAGGCTTCTACGCCCTTGACTCTTCAGGCTTCTACGCCCTTGACTCTTCAGGCTTCTACGCCCTTGACTCTTCAGGCGCTGTAAACGCTTCTGCTCTTCACCTTACACAAGGATGTAGGGGGGGTGCCCAATAAATAATAAAAATAAATAAATAAAAGTGAAACGTCAGGTAAAAATGAAGTGCCAGACGCACAACTCATTCGGACAGCGGCTGACAGCGGTCGGTTGGCGTTGCTCTGCAGTCGGCCTCAGTTGAAGTCAGTTCTGCTTAGATGATGGACATACATTCCTGCCATGTACGTGCTTATACGTTTGGTATATATATATATATATATATATATATATATATATATATATATATATATATATATATTATATATATATATATTATATATATATATACTGTATATATATATATATATATTGTTACGAACCCCTCCACCGATTGTCTTCATCTACCTACCCAGCACCACGAGCAACGCCATCTAGGGACGAAACACGAGTATGGCTCGTCTTAGTTACCACTCCCGGGTTTCCCTTCTCCATATCCTGGTTGTTGCGTCACTTCCGCCTCAGTCTACTTTGTCAGCTCCAATTCGAGGAGAGGACACACTTCACTCTGGGAAGCGACCACAGGATCACCTATCCTGGAAACCTACGGCACAGTGACTATTTACCGTCTTCTACCATACTCAGCCTTGCTCGTCAGCCATCTCAGCTCCTCACTTAAGTATTTGTAATATTGTATTGCCTCTCCCCCCTCCACATTGCTTCACTATTGTTTTATGTTTTATTACTATGTATATACTGTTCGTGTTTAGGTTAAGTTTGGTTAAGGGTAGTGTATAAGCTGAATATTTTGTTAAGGAATTTAGGGTACTTTATTATATACAACAAAAACTCGCATCCTTTGTCTACCCTTTTATGTCCGTTTGTCTTTGTTTTTTTTTGTTGTTACCTGTTGGGATCTGGGTAGACGTATAACTATATTCTAAATCCCCAACTCGTAACAAATGGCGACCGTGACAGGACACGACCTTAAGTACCATATTCCTTCCTCCCTTGTTACTCAGTGTTAATTACCCCTCCCAGTCACTTCTGTTTACAATTGCTTTACGGTGGTTTAAAGTTTCCTTCATATGTGTGTGCATATATTGGTATTACCGTATAGTAAGAGTGACAGACGTAGGATAATAGGTTCCAAGTGTCATAAGGCTTACCTGTTATTGCACGTGGCAGTCGTGTGGTAAGTCTTATCGAGTGTAGGGAAGAATCCGGATCTGTTTAATGCCGTACCCTCACTCCAGAGTAGGCTGTTCCATAGTTACTAGTTTAGAGTGAAGTGATATCTTGGGACGCCCCTCTCTACCAGGACCCCATAATTATAAAGCCTCAATTATTGTTCTTCTCATTATCTCATTCAGGGTTGTTAATCCGGATCTTTATATAAATGCCGTAATACGCCCTACCTCTTTCAAGTATATCAGGGTTGTTAATCCGGATCTTTATATTAATGCCGTAATACGCCCTACTTCTTTCAAGTATATCAGGGTTGTTAATCCGGATCTTTATATTAATGCCGTAATACGCCCTACCTCTTTCAAGTCTCTTGTCCTTATCTAAGGATCTTCTCGGAAGAACAATAATCATAAGTGTAATTTCCCTAGGTATAACTTGGTTAGTTTCCGGGACTTTCTGGTTATCCACTGCCGTGATATTTTCTAGGGTTATCCACTTATCTTAGCTTTTGACCGTTAGTTAATTTATCCTATTTTTATTAACAATGGCCACCTCCGGTTTTGATCTTCAGGATTTTATTGAAAATCCTTCTGTAGCTAAATTACGTGTTAATATCCTGAAGAAAGAATGGAAAGAAATGGCCAACTATTACAATATCCCATTTTCACAGCAACTGACTAAGGAAATGTTAAAAAATCATGTGATTGAAGTGTTGGTTCAACAAGAAGTTTTAAAAGAATCCGCTGTTGACAGATTAACGCCCATGTCCAAGAAACTTCAACCACTATCCACCACCCCTCCTCACTCAGAAGTTGCCTCAGGTCTGGCTAGCCCTCAAGAAGAAACACAACGAATAGACCCCTTAGAACTAGAACGAGCTAGGTTCGAGTTCCAAATCAAAATGAAAGAACTCGAGTTGGAACAGGCCAAGTTGGAGCAGGAGGCCAAGTTGGACCCTGAAGAAAGGATGGAACAGGCCAAGTTGGACCATGAAGAAAGGATGGAACAGGCCAAGTTGGAACAGGCCAAGTTGGAGTACAAGTTGGACCATGAAGAAAGGATGGAACAGGCCAAGTTGGTGCAGGCGGTTAAACTGAAAGAACTACAGGTGAGAGAGACAGAAGTCACCTTAACATCGGAGTTTAAATCAAAAGTGGCATTAAAAGAGAAACTCGCTGCTTTTAACCCTGCTACTGCTTCTTCCCTTGTTCTCGGGTTTGATGAATCCGATATGGACGGGTCATTTAGGACTTTTGAGAAAATAGCCGGGAAGAATGAGTGGCCAAAGGACCAGTGGGTGTCAGTGTTAGTTCCTAAATTATATGGTAAGGCTCGTAGAGTTTATAACTGTTTAGACCAGACTGATGACTATGATAACGTAAAAAAGAATATCCTCACCTCTTATGCTATCACGCCAGATGGATACCGGCAGAAGTTTCGTAAACTAACCAAACCATTTTCACACACATTTGTTGAGTTTGCTCAAGAAAAGCTTAGGTTTTTTAAGAAGTGGTTAGAGGCTACAGAGACCTCCACATTTCAGGATTTGTTAAATTTGGTAGTCCTGGAGGAGTGGAAAAGCAAGATTCCATTTCACATCTTGAAGCATGTGGAGGAGCGTGGAGAGGTTAATTTAGGGCGTGCTGCTGAGCTGGCTGATGCGTATGCTTTGTTGGTGGAGTCACTGGGCAGTAGAGAACGTGGTACTTCCCGACATGTTAGGTCCTCCTCTGATGATAACCTTGGGAACGTGAGTGGTAGGTCGAAAGGTCCCACACCTACTCCCCCCGATGCAACCAAGCTTACTTGTTCTTACTGTAAAATCCCAGGCCATACGATCCAGACTTGTAAACACCCAAAGTGTCGAATTGCTAAAAGTAGTTCCCTGGATCCCAAATCCAAACCAATAGCAAATGCCAATGTGGCAAGGCCCCATCAGGATCTCTTCTCTTCATTCACCTATGAGGGAAAAATTTCAATCATAGGAGGGTCTCGTTCTTTCCCTATTCGTATACTACGTGATACGGGCGCAGCACAATCTATCCTCCTGTTTAACGTCATTCCTGATATATCTACCGCATTTACAAATGAGTGTTTTAATTTCAGATCTCTCGTCCCATTCTTCCTATCCTTTAGCTAAAGTGCACCTCCAATGTCCCTTGATTACTGGGGAAGTGCAAATAGCCATACGGAAAGACCCAATGCCTGTGTGTGGCATTCATTTATTATTGGGTAATGACTTGGTAGGAGATCTAGTGGTTCCTAACATAAAGACAGTCGACTCTCCCTTACCTGTCAACTCCACCACTGACCTTAAAGAAACTATTCCTCATCTTTTCCCATCTTGTGCTGTCACCCGGTCACAGAGTGTGCGGAATGGGCCCTCTTCATCTAAAACCACCTCCAATATCTTCCTACCCACAGAAGATCTGTACAATAAGACGATAAGTAAGGATGAGCTCATTAAAGCCCAACAATCTGATCCATCTTTGAATAAACTTCATCATGCAGCAGTTGAGGGTAAAGATTTTAACACCCTTCCGTGTTTTTATTATCATGAAGGGGTTTTGATGAGGGCCTATAGGCCCCCTGAGCTTGCCCATCTAGACACGTGGTCTGAAATACATCAAGTGGTAATTCCAGCTTCAGTCAGACCAGCATTAATTGCCCTTGCCCATGATGGTATTTCAGGACGTTTGGGAATCCTGAAAACATATAAAAAGCTCCTCCAACACTATTACTGGCCTGGACTTAGGAAGGATGTGTCACAATACCTAAAATCTTGTCATATTTGTCAAATGGTAGGAAAACCAAATGAAAGTATACCTGCAGCTCCCATTAAGCCCATCCCAGTATTTATTACCCCATTTGAAAAGATTGTTGTGGATTGTGTGGGCCCATTACCAAAGACTAAGAAGGGAAATCAATTCCTGCTCACAGTTATGGATACCAGTACACGTTATCCTGAGGCTTTTCCCCTTAAAAGCATCACTTCAAAAAACGTAATCAAACATCTTTTGCATCTTTTCACTTCAGTGGGCATTCCTAAAGAGATCCAATCTGATCAGGGCACCAATTTTACGAGCAATCTTTTCGAACAGGTGATGAAAGACCTCAGTGTGGACCATTGTACATCTTCGGCTTACCACCCACAATCCCAAGGTTGCTTGGAACGGTTCCATCAAACTTTCAAATCAATGATCAAAAAATACTGTATAGAACACCAAAAGGAATGGGATGAAAGCATAGACTTGTTACTCTTTGCCATCAGGGAATGTCCCCAGGAGTCATTGGGATTCTCCCCGTTCGAGTTACTATATGGGAGACAAATTAGGGGACCCCTTAAAATAGTAAAGGAGCAGTGGTTTGACACTCCCTCTATTAAGCCCGCAACAGTTTCCCAATACATTGACACTTTACGGGACAAATTAACTGAAGTCCGAACCATTGCTCAGTCAAACTTAAAAAAAGTCCAAGAGAAAATGGTGAAGTCCCAACCTAAATTAGTTAAAAGATCATTTTCTCCAGGTGACAAAGTGTTACTCTTTCTACCCATTCCAGGCTCTCCCCTTAAAAGCAAGTTTACTGGTCCCTATATAGTTGCTAATAAACTATCTCCTCTCAACTATATAGTCCATACTCCTGATCGCAGAAAAGATTCACAACTTGTTCACATTAATCTCATGAAACTTTACCATTCCAGGCAGTCAGAGGAAGACATCCCCGAGGCTGTAAGCCTACCTGTATTGCATACGGTTTTGTCAGGGCCGGAGACAGATGACATGGACCTATTGGAGAATTTAGACTTCCCTCTACCTAAAGAGAACCCTGCTAACAGTCACATACTCAACAATTTGGATGAGTATTTTTCTGTTCTGAATCCATCTCAAGCAAAAGATCTCGCTAAGTTATTATCAACATTTCCTAAAGTCACGTCAGACCTCCCAGGGTTTTGCAATATACTTAAACATGATATTAAGCTAATCTCAGATGATGTACAACCCATTAGGCAATCAGCATATCGACTAAATCCACAAAAAAGAGATCATGAAAAAGGAGGTAGATTTTTTGTTAAAGCATAACTTAGCTGAGCCTAGTACCTCCCCCTGGGCTTCACCTTGCCTTCTCATTCCAAAACCCGATGGCACCTTTCGTTTCTGTACAGATTATCGTAAAGTGAACCAGGTCACTGTCTCGGACTCCTACCCTTTACCTTTGATTGAAGATATAATAGACAGCATAGGCTGTGCCCAATTTATCAGTACCATAGACCTGTTGAAAGGCTATTATCAAGTAGGACTCACTGATAGGGCAAAAATAATCTCGGCATTTATAACTCCATTTGGTCTTTTTCAATATTTGGTTATGGCGTTTGGCTTTTCTAATGCTCCGGCCACATTCCAGAGGGCCATCAACTTCCTAATTCAAGACCTAGGTGGGACGTTCGCCTACCTGGATGACCTGGTGGTGGTGTCGGACAGCTGGGACGAACATCTGGTGCGTTTGGAGATACTGTTTGCACGACTGCAAGAGACTGGATTCACCATAAACCTGGCTAAATCTGCTTTTGGCCGGGCCTCGGTGACTTACCTGGGACATATCGTTGGGCATGGTATGGTGAGACCCAAGGACGCAAACGTTGAAGCCATCTTGTCCTTCCCCACTCCAAGGACGAGGAAGGAACTCATGCGCTTCCTGGGGATGTGCGGCTACTACCGTCGGTTCTGCAGTAACTTCTCCAGCGTGGCCGGACCCCTCACAGACCTTACCAGTTCTGCGGTCCCTTACATCTGGAACCAGAAGTGCGACCAGTCTTTCCACCGCCTCAAAGCCTTCCTTGCCTCTAAGCCTGTAGTCCACCCCCTGACTACACCTTGCCCTTCCATCTGCAAATCGACGCTAGTGGTGTCGGAGTGGGGGCTGTGCTCCTACAACCCGACCCAACCACTGATGTCCTTCACCCTGTGGCATATTACTCCGCCAAGTTGAAAAAACATCAGACCAACTACTCGACCATAGAGAAGGAGGCCCTGGCTCTGGTGTTGGCAATAAAGAAGTTTGAATGTTACCTCCAGTCTTGCCCACAAACAACCCTGGTCTTCACCGACCATAACCCACTCACGTTCATCCAAACCAACAAGACCTCCAACCAGCGAATCCTCCGCTGGGCTCTCCTCACCCAGCCGTATAATCTACAAGTCCGGCACATAAAGGGGGTGGAAAACCTGATTGCAGACTCCTTATCCCGAGCTCCAGTGGAAATGTAGCAGCTACTCTCCAGACGCACCAGGTGATCACCTCCTTCGCGCTACGAAGGTCTTTGGAGGGGGGGTGTGTTACGAACCCCTCCACCGATTGTCTTCATCTACCTACCCAGCACCACGAGCAACGCCATCTAGGGACGAAACACGAGTATGGCTCGTCTTAGTTACCACTCCCGGGTTTCCCTTCTCCATATCCTGGTTGTTGCGTCACTTCCGCCTCAGTCTACTTTGTCAGCTCCAATTCGAGGAGAGGACACACTTCACTCTGGGAAGCGACCACAGGATCACCTATCCTGGAAACCTACGGCACAGTGACTATTTACCGTCTTCTACCATACTCAGCCTTGCTCGTCAGCCATCTCAGCTCCTCACTTAAGTATTTGTAATATTGTATTGCCTCTCCCCCCTCCACATTGCTTCACTATTGTTTTATGTTTTATTACTATGTATATAATGTTCGTGTTTAGGTTAAGTTTGGTTAAGGGTAGTGTATAAGCTGAATATTTTGTTAAGGAATTTATGGTACTTTATTATATACAACAAAAACTCGCATCCTTTGTCTACCCTTTTATGTCCGATTGTCTTTGTTTTTTTTTGTTGTTACCTGTTGGGATCTGGGTAGACGTATAACTATATTCTAAATCTCCAACTCGTAACAATATATATATATATTAATTTTTTTTAACTTTAGGACATAGGGCCAATTGCAAGAACAGTCGTGGGGTGTACTGTACGATGCCATTTACGATGACCTTCTTGCCCTGATTTTGTTTCAGTTATACCACCCCTTTGAAGCTCTGGAGAGATCTCGAAATTTCGATATTTTGAGTACAGCACAAGCTAATAATTCCCACCAGGAAACTTGTTTCGAGACTCCTCCAAAGCTTCGAAAAGTGCAGAATTCCATGTGTTAAAGGCGATATTGCTGAAAAAAGACCAGGGCAGGAAGGTCATCGTAAATGGCATCGTACACCCCACGACTGTTCTTGCAATTGGCCCATAGCCCGCCCGAAAGTTATGAACATTTAGATCTCCCTATTCTGAGCTTTTTGAACTCCATATATACCTGGCTGGAAGGAAGGTGTGGTTGTGCTTATTTATGATGTATGGGCCAAGTGTAAGATTGATTTTCCACCGGTCTGCATTTTAAGAAAAATTGAATGTTTTAAAACTTAAACGTGATTCTGATTCGTTTTTTATCAAGGATTTGAAAAATAAACTTTGTTTTGCTCTAGCATGTCACACTTTATTACCAATAAGACAAGATAATATAACTTATACATATACAAATGCAATATACAAATATGACACGATAACACAAATAAGACAATTCAGTAGGCTTCAAAGTTAATTACACCTAAAGACTATTGTGATTAAGGCTATTTGTCTGCAAATACAAAAAAAAAATGATATATGAATATGTATGGACATAATATTAGACTTCTAGGATGGGTGAAACTACTTTTTTTCTGGCAATCTTTTCACTGGAACAATCTCTCTTCAGCATCCAGCTTTCCATTTCTTTGTCCTGGTGAAATCTTTCACCTTGCTCTTCACCTAAACTACCTAAATATTCAGGAAAATACTAAAGATGGAAATGTAAGAAATGCACGTTTATACTCATATTGCAACCCATGTTTTAAAAGTTATTCAACATACCTGTAACAATGTTTTGATAATTTAGATCTTTTCTATTGCCTAAAAAACTATACTCAACATTCTTGAACTATCCCAATTTATCCCATGCTTCTTTCTCACACTGGTTCATCGATTCTTCAAATTGGTGGTCCAACATTAACTTTCGGATTTGAGGGCCCACGAAAATGCCAGCTTTGATTTATTCATATGTGACTGATGGAAATTCCCTGCGTATGTAGCTACCTGAAATAATCAATTTCCTTATCTAGGGCTATTACAAATTGTTTCATTAACCCTATTTTAATATGCAGAGGAGACAACAGCACTTTCTTAGGGTCAATCAATGGTTCATGTAGAATATTTTTTGAACTTGGCACAAGAGTCTGTCTAGGTGGCCAGTGTGTTTTGTCCCAATGTACTCATCTTGCTCTGCTGTCCCACTCGCACAAAAAAACATGGCATTTTCGTGTATCCACTCTGTTGACCAAGCAACAAAGCATTGACTTTGAAATCTCCACAAACCAACAAACCATGATCTTTATAATGAACTTTCTCGAGAAGCATCTGCAAATTTTCATAAGTTTCCTAAAGATGAAGAGCATGACCCACAGGAATTGATGAAAACAAATTTCATTATGAAGTAAAACTCCTTTGAGGCTTGTTTTTGAAAAATCAATGAACAACCTCCATTCAGTAGATGTATAGGTTATGTCAAAATAGTTAATTAAAGCAGACACATTACTACAATGAACCAAGGAGCCTTCCTCTGAAAAAAATAAAATGGTTCTTGTTCACGTTCCCTATACCATGGAAAATACGCCCCTTTGGTCAATAACTTCTTTGATTTCAACCTAGATCCTAAAAGTTCAGCAGACTCCTTTGGTAAATTCAAATCCCTAACCAGATCGATAAGTTCACTGTCGGTAAACACCACCGGTGCATCACTAATATCATCAGGTTGATAAACATCACTTCCGTTACCTGACGATATATCACGGTCAGATTCTTCGGCTCCCGCCATACCACAGGGACTCCAAATAGCATAACTTTTTTCTTATCATATTTCCACAGACTTAAACCTTCAACACAAGTGCGACATAATTTATGTGGCGCCCATGGTTTATCTAAATCACCCATTTTCACTCTAAAGTGCGCTTATTTCTTGTTGCTTATGCACAACAAAGCACCCACATATGTAGCAGAATACGTTTGGATTGTTCAAACAACCACGATAAGATGTATTTACAATAGGAAAAATAACTTAAAAAAGCAAAAAAAAGGAAATTTAACACTACATCCACGAGGAAAGGAAACAACTTGGTTCGGTAATTCAATAAAAGATTTTTCTCACTACTTGTAATAGGAGCCCTATACACAGCACCAATTAGTATACTTTCCTTTTCATAATTATCTCGCACCGTACCGCTTTATCATACAAATGAGCATTCAAGAAATTTACATTTTCTACGAGAGAAATGAGAGACTTGTAGTGGACTTCTCCCCTACAACTGCCACGCCACCACCTGCTACTGCCTTCCCTAGCAACCAAGCGTCTCCCCTACAAACTGCCACGTCACCACCTGCTACCGCCTTCCCTAGCAACCAAGCGTATCCGCATTCCAATGCCCGCCGTATCTTAGCAACGGAACTAGTCACGGGCTACTTCTCGGGTTTTCCCACCATGACTCATAGCCGCTGCTGGGTGTATATAAGCTCTGTCTCTCCCTTGAGATTCATTCTGACCAATCTTCTTGAACAAGCAACATCTCCTCCAGCAAGCTCCACGCTGTTAACATTTCATTCAACCAGGAGGCCAGCAACAGGCAACCTCTTCTCTAACGGAGCTCCTGCACACCTACCTCCTTCGACAAGCTACTCACCGCATGTCTCTACCAATCAGCCCCTCACCACACAGCACCTCCAGCACCAGACTGTCTATCATAACTTATATATATTATACAAGAAAACCACATTAGAGTTTCCTTCCATCCTGAGTGCTAGACAACTTTAATATCTCGATACCCCTAGAATGGTGACTCCCGGAGATAAGCACTCACACAGGATGGAGGACGGACGGATCTCTCTGCCGATTTTCAACCACAACATCAAGGACCTGTTGCAAATTTTGAACCGCAGGATGGACACTATTGAGCAGTTCTGCTCCTCCATCCCCGCTGCTGCGCCGGTTCCTGACTCTCACACTACGCCCTACAAGTTCCGACACACAGCAGCCAACCCCCAGCACAACAAATTTACCCTCTGCTGGTATCACCAGACTTTCGGCCGCTATGCTCGAAACTGTGAGCCCTATTGCACCTATTCGGGAAACGGCAACACCGGAGGCTGGTAGACGCCTCAGCCTCCGTCCCTCCAGGCGTCTCATTACTGAGCGTCACCGACCGCACCTCCGGCAAGAAGTTCCTCATCGACACCAGTTCATCGGTCAGCCTCACTACGAGACAAGTCAAAGCAACCCTCGTATGACCTGTTCGCTGCCAACGGTACCTCCATCGCCTCCTACGGCGTACGCACCCTCGCCTTAGACCTCGGTCTGCCCAAGACTCTGCGTTGGTTATTCGTGATAGCAGACGTGTCTCAACCCATCCTTGGTTTCGACTTCCTCACCTTCCACAAGCTCGGCGTCAAACCAAGTCATCTATGCCTCATTCATGAGCCTACAGCACGCAAGATCCAGGGTTCTCGTGCCAGACACACGGACGCTATCACCTGTCTTGCGCCTTCCAACGAGTTCTCCTCCCTGCTCGACGAATTCAAGGAGCTTTTTTCACCCCGAGTCTCCCTACCCCCACCACCTACGTCGGGAATTTTCCACCACATCGAAACCAAAGGACCACCAGTCTTTTCACGCCCTCGCCACCTGCGCCCTGAGCTCCTGTACACAGCCAAAGCAGAATTCAACAAACTACTGCAAGACGGCATCATTCGCCCTTCAAGGAGTCCCTGGGCATCGCCTCTTCACATGGTTCCTAAGCGAACACCCGGCGAGTGGAGGGTGTGTGGCGACTACAGAGCCCTGAATCTCGTCACCAAACCTGACAGGTACCCTATTCCGCATGTCCAGGACTTTCACCACAAACTTCATGGCAAGACTATCTTCTCGAAGATCGACTTGGAGCGTGCCTTCCACCAGATCCCAGTAGCACCGGCAGATACCCAGAAGACAGCCATCACCACTCCGTTCGGACTCTTCGAGTACACTTTCATGAGTTTTGGCTTACGCAATGCAGCACAGACTTTCCAGAGGTTCATGGACCATATGCTTCGCGACCTCGATTTTGTCACCGTCTACATTGACGACATCCTCGTCGCATCTTCGACGCCTGCCGAGCACCACCACCACCTACAACTCCTTCTCCAACGCCTGCAGAACAACAACATGAAAGTTCATCCTGCTAAGTGCGTCTTTGGAACCTCGGCCATCGATTTCCTCGGTCACAGAGTCTCGCCCAGTGGCATACAACACCTACCACAGAAGATAACCGCGCTTAGGGAGTTCCCCAAACCTGAAACGGCGAAGAAACTCCGGGAGTTCCTGGATTTAGTCAACTACTACCACCGCTTCATTGACAAAGCTGCCACCGTCCTAGCCCCCCTACACGACCTTCTCAAGGGACGCCCAAAGAAGTCTCACAAGTCTCTCATGTGGACTCAAGAGGCTACTACGGCATTCACCACTATCAAACAGCACATCACACGCCTCACCCTCCTGGCCCACCCCGCACCTAACGCCCGGACCACTCTCACAACAGACGCTTCTTCTACTGCAGTGGGCGCCGTCTTACAGCAGGAGATCAACGGAACTTTCATGCCCGTTGCTTTCTTCTCACAACGGCTTCAACCACCACACCTCAAGTACAGCGCTTTTGATCGAGAACTCCTGGCCATATACTTGGCTGTCAGACATTTCCAACACTTCCTCGAGGCCCGTCAGTTCACCATCTTCACTGATCACAAGCCCCTCGTCCACGCCTTCGCTTCAGCTTCCCAGTCACATACACCTCGTGTCCTGCGCCACTTGGCTTACATCTCGGAGTTCTCCAGCGACGTCCAACACATTAAAGGCAGCCACAACGAGATCGCCGACGCCCTCTCTCGTTGTATATCCACCATTCTTTCCTCATCTCCACCCATTGATTATGGGCAGCTAGCCGCGGCTCAAGAGAAAGACGAAGACCTGGCAGCTTACAAGACATCCCCCTCAGGCCTCATACTCCAAGAACTCCCTGTTCCTGGCACAAAGATAAAATTGTGGTGCGACGTATCCTGTGGACAGCCTAGACCGTTCGTGCCTCACGTCCACCGCCGCCCTGTTTTCGACCGCTTCCATGGTCTCAGCCACCTGGGTGTGCGGGCCTCCCAGCGCCTCCTCACG
The DNA here is from genome assembly GCA_958450375.1 of Homarus gammarus. NCBI lineage: Eukaryota > Metazoa > Arthropoda > Malacostraca > Decapoda > Nephropidae > Homarus > Homarus gammarus. The sequence continues at coordinate 232,612 of CAUDMG010001984.1, forward strand.
CAACGTGTCGTCTGGCCCGGCATCAAGTCCGATACTAAGAAATGGGCTGCCCAGTGCCTGGCCTGCCAGTCCTCCAAAATACATAGTCACATACGGGCCCCCTTACAAGCCTTTCCTATTCCCAAAGGACGTTTTCAAGTAGTACACCTCGACATCGTGGGACCTCTTCCATCATCCTACGGTAGCACCTACATCTTCACCTGCACCGACCGTTTCACCAGGTGGACAGAAGCAATTCCCATGCCCAACGCTACAGCAGAGACTACTGTCCGCGCCTTCATGTCCGGTTGGGTTTCCCGTTTTGGCCCCCCCGCAACCGTAATCACTGACCGAGGAGTACAGTTTGAGTCACAACTCTGGCAGCACCTCCTACAGTTCCTCGGCACGTCTAGACAACGCACTACAGCATACCACCCTCAAGCCAACGGCATGGTAGAACGTTTTCACCGGCAGCTGAAGGACGCACTCAAGGCACAGCACGACCCTTACAGCTGGACTGATGCGCTTCCCTTAGTGCTCCTCGGCATCCGTGCGTCACACAAGGAGGATATGGACTGTAGCCCAGCAGATCTGACACTAGGCGAGCCCCTTCGGCTACCCGGGGATTTCTCACTCCCTCCTGATCCCAACCAAGCCACTCCAGCCTTTCGTCACGACTTACTCCAAAAGCTACGACAAGCAGTTTCTGCATTCAGAGCTACTGCTCCATGCCAGCCGACTCGGCGCCCTGAACACATCCCTCCTGCACTACTCACAGCCGAGTATGTTTTCGTCAGGCATGATGCTCACCGCAACCCATTACAACGCCCCTACGATGGACCCTTCCAGGTGGTTACCCGTTCTGCAAAGTTCCTGACAATTATCCGGAATGGCAGACATGACACCGTCAGCATAGACAGAGTCAAACCGGCCGCCTTACCCGTCGGGCCCCCTGCCCAGCAGCACCATCAACAAACTACGCCTGCACCAGTCCACCCGCACTTACCACCGGCAGCAACACCACGCCCACGACATTTCTGGGCACCCTCTTTTCACCCTCATGTACAACCTGCTCCTGTCATAGAACCTGAACCTGTAGTAAGCCTCCCTCCTATCATAGAACCTGCTCCTGTCATAGACCCTCCTCCTGTCATAGAACCTGAACCTGCTCCTGCCATGGACCTTCCTCCTGATGCAGCCCCTGCAGCAGCAGGAGCACAACAACCATTGCTTGTACAACCTCATCTAATCCCAAACCCTCTTTCTCCTCCTCATTCTCCCACAGGTTTTGTGTCACTGGACGGAGTTGTTACACGTAGCGGTCGAGTCGTACATACACCTGCCCGGTATGTGTTATGTGTGGGACACAACCCGGACAACATCCAGCCTCCCGCCGCGCCGGGAGGGGAGGGGGAGTATTGTAGTGGACTTCTCCCCTACAACTGCCACGCCACCACCTGCTACTGCCTTCCCTAGCAACCAAGCGTCTCCCCTACAAACTGCCACGCCACCACCTGCTACCGCCTTCCCTAGCAACCAAGCATATCCGCATTCCAATGCCCGCCGTATCTTAGCAACGGAACTAGTCACCGGCTACTTCTCGGGTTTTCCCACCATGACTCATAGCCGCTGCTGGGTGTATATAAGCTCTGTCTCTCCCTTGAGATTCATTCTGACCAATCTTCTTGAACAAGCAACATCTCCTCCAGCAAGCTCCATGCTGTTAACATTTCATTCAACCAGGAGGCCAGCAACAGGCAACCTCTTCTCTAACGGAGCTCCTGCACACCTACCTCCTTCGACAAGCTACTCACCGCATGTCTCTACCAATCAGCCCCTCACCACACAGCACCTCCAGCACCAGACTGTCTATCATATAACTTATATATATTATACAAGAAAACCACATTAGAGTTTCCTTCCATCCTGAGTGCTAGACAACTTTAATATCTCGATACCCCTACAGACTTCCTCACTAATATAACCACACCTCTAACAGGTTCAATCTGCACGCAATCGAATTTACTATTTAACTTTTACTAAAAAAAACTGATGGACTTTTATGTTTACCAGTAAATTGAATTTTAAAAACTAGATTTATTAATTGTATTATCAGAGTTAACTAGCCTATTATATACCACTTATGCACTGGACTGGTATTTATTTATATATTTCTCTTTATTATCTATATTTTATAATATTTCTGGCTTCACTGCATTTTCACTTCCAAAAATCCAATTAATTAATTGAATTGTCACGCATCCAAACGCATGGAAGTCGAATATAATGCTACTACCAGTCGCCACTCACCAGCTCTGCTCACCACGGAAACTCAGAGCGCTCTGCCAGGAGTGCCGTACGATATGTTGGGCAAACACTTCATTTTTACCCAGATTTCACTTTTAACTACTACACCGCCCAACCTAAGCAAACTTTCACGACCACTAAATCACTGAGGCGTCGAGTCATCTGTTACTATGCAATATTAACAGACTATATCGTACGAGAAATTTGTCAATTAACCTCAGCTATTCGTTTCACCCATCCTAGAAGCCTAATATTATGTTCATACATATTCATATACTGCTTTGAAAACCTTTGATCTATATATATATATATATATATATATATATATATATATATATATATATATATATATATATATATATATATATATATATACAGGTATGCTGATAACCACCAGGAAAGAAGAAAACACGAAGTTCCCAAGCGCTTTCGTGTAATTCACATCTTCAGGGGTGAGTACAGACTAGAGAGAGTAATGCAAAACAAGATGAATATATACAGAGGAGGGTGAGACCAGGTCCACAATGGTCAGGTAATTAGGTAATGACCCTACTAATTACCTGACCATTGTGGACCTGGTCTCACCCTCCTCTGTATATATTCATCTTGTTTTGCATTACTCTATCTAGTCTGTACTCACCCCTGAAGATGTGAAATACACGAAAGCGCTTGGGAACTTCGTGTTTTCTTCTTTCCTGGTGGTTATCAGCATATACCTAGATCACGCGCACCTACAGTGATTTACTTGCATATATTTTTATATATATATATATATATATATGGTTGCTCAGGTGGTTTGTCGGATTATTTTTTTTTGGGGGGTGTTGACTTCGTCAGTTGTAATGAAGTCACCCCGACATTTTAAATACCAGTTCTTACGAACTGAAGTCCGGAAATCCAGTTGTTGCCTATGTTGTCGAAGAGAGAAATCTCAGTTTTGTGTGTTGTCAGAACGTTTGTAGGTGTTGACTTCGTCAGTTGCAATGAAGTCACTCCGACAGTTTAAATACCAGTTCTTACGAACTGAAGTCCGGAAATCCAGTTGCTGCCTATGTTGTCGAAGGGAGAAATCTCAGTTTTGTGTGTTGTCAGAACGTTTGTAGGTGTTGACTTCGTCAGTTGCAATGAAGTCACTCCGACAGTTTAAATACCAGTTCTTACGAACTGAAGTCCGGAAATCCAGTTGCTGCCTATGTTGTCGAAGGGAGAAATCTCAGTTTTTTGTGTGCGTGTCGGAAGTTTTTTTGGGGGGTTGTTGACTCACTCCGGGTGATGGAGTCACCCCGACCTTAAAATGCCAGTTCTTCTGAACTGTGAGATAGAAAATCCAGGTTTTGTGTTATGAGCCCCATTGTGTACTTATAGAACCACGGTTTTGTGTTGAAAAGGTGAATTATTATTGAAACGGAGTAGTAATCTGAGGAAGCGTCTGATGTAACTAATTCTCCATTCATAGACAAGAATTTAAATTCTTTAGTATATGTAATTTCATGTAGAGAACTTTTGTTGTAGATGTAATGTCAAAGAGTCACTGTTTATGTGTTGGTGCCAAAAGTATGTTGAGGTAACACTCTGATGAACTGTTAGGGACTGAAATAACGGAATTGATAAGTTGTTGCATGTATCGGTAACGGAGACCCAAGTATGAAAAGTTTAAGTCTTCATATAATTTTCTTTTTAATGATATATTGTGTACCGAAGTAGCAGGATTGTAAACTGTTATCCGATGTGCATGGCAGTGGAGATGCTCGTGAGAAACGTTTAAGTCTCCTTATGTTTTGTTTTATGTATTAAGGTACTGTAATCACGAACTGTTAGGATGTTGTCAAATGTATGTACACTACAGCGTTAGTGCTTTTGCATATTATTCCGCATAATATGAATCTTTGGTAGGGGAAGGCTATGTACTGCGCACATCATTGTCATTCCTAAAAACCCCCTTTAATTCATATTACGTTACATAACATTCAAATCCACCGTGCTTGTAGAATCTCAGAGAACGGGAAACATTGATAAAGGATAACTCACCTACTCAATGTTACTGAATCATGTGTTGTATTGTACCTAGGTACGGTTATATAATATTAATTGTATATATTCATAGCATTAAGGAGAACTCAAGGTATCCATAAAATGATTGGGGAAGTCCAGTTGAGCCGGACTAGTGCACTGTAGGACTAAGTGTGGATCGTGGTTTGAAGGTCATATTATTTACTGTCTGTGAACGTGTAGCGAACATAACTTCTGTAGATATCATATGAAAATACATGAGAACAATGATCTGGAAAATGGATAAATGTATTAGAACTATGTGAGGTGTTGGAAGTGACCGAGAAACTAGACTTGAAAGGAAATATCTTGTATGCATCGGTGTGAACTTAATACACCTCGTATCCTCGGGTGGCATATACCCACGACATGTACAGTGATCAGAGAATCTTATGTTGGTGTTCAAGTAGTGCAATGTGTGAGGGGAGGATCCGTAATTACAGTTTTAAGTGAAGTGGATATACCCACGCCGTGAACATTCGGCTTTTGTTTCAGGGTGGCGTCCTTTGCCACCGGACTACAGGTGTGGGTTGTTGATATAGTCCACTTAATTTCCCCAAGAAGTGTCAAGCCCGAACCGTATTCTAGTATGTAAGTTAGGATTAAAATATGGATTTATAAGACACCCGGTCACAATAAACGGGAAAATGGAGAGGTGAGAACCATAAGAAATCAAAGTAAAAATTAAAGATTGGAAACTGTAGGCCTATGCGGTGAGAAACGGGAGGGCACTGTCCTCAGTATCCTTGGTTCTCCCATCAACTCAGGTCAGTGTCCTCCATCGGGCTACATCCCGCCCTAAAAAAGACTTGATGCATAGAGTGAAATAGGGATGTGTTGGGGTGGGTGATAACGGCCCATCAGGAATTATTCCTCAGTATCCTTGGTTCTCCCATCAACTTAGGTCCCTTGCTGGGCGTCGGCCATTATCCCTGTGAGCGTCCCACCATGTGAGGTGACTACCAGCTATGCTATTCCACTGTGAACCTGTGGATTCCCAGCAAACCACCCCAAATGAGTAGGAATAAATAAGGAAATGCTTGAGAAACTCCGCGGTCGTCACTTGGAGCGACCTATAATGCCAAGCGTAGAAACAGTACTGGTATTTCTCTTGGTGTAGCCCTTGTCTCTACCCACCGAGGGCGGTGTGCGAACGAGGTGTCTGATATGTGTACCTAGAAATTACAAGGAGTCCCTTACTTGCAGGCGTGGAGTATAACAGGTGTGGTGAGCTGGTGCTACAGGGAGGTGAGATGGTGTTACTATGTATGATGACCTAAGGTGCTATATTACATAAGAACATAAGAAAATAAGGAGTCTGCGTACAGGTGGAGCAGTATGACGTGTGGAGTGTTATTGTAAGGAGGGTAACCCAAAATGCGTTGTTCTTCTGAGGAAGGCCAACTCATTTGTATTTTACCGGAATGCAGTATGTTTTATAAGGAATAAATTAGTTAAGACATGTTATGGTTTCACCCTTCTTTCCCCTTATCGATCTGGTCAATGAAAAACCTAACCCAATGCCTAGTCCACTCTGCACGCTACCTAACGAGCTACATACTGCCCAGAGGGGGTTTGGTGGCAGCAACCCTTAAAATTAAGACTATAGTTAAGTTATTCCCCTTAGAATTAGTGACCCCAGAATCTGGCAGTATAGTGAAAGTCTTCTATCCATGCTAGGACATTTCCCCGAATTCTGTACCGTTCCAGTTTGATTTTCAGCCTTTCGTGGGGTACACTGTCGAAAGCCTTGGCAAAATCTGGGTAAATATTGTCGATATTACTACCCACTTCCAGAATATGGGTCCAAATATCCAATACCTTGAGCAATTGTGTTAAGCAGGAGCGCCCCGTCATAAAACCGTGTTGGCAATCCTTTACAAGGTTGTTTCGTAGTAGATGTTCCATAGAGGCATCTCTGATAATACTCTTAAGTACTTTACATATTATGCTGGTCAGGCTCACCGATCTATAGTTGTTCGTGGAGTGACGATCGCCCTTCTTGAAGATAGGACTCACATAAGCCACTTTCCATTCAGTGGGGACCTTTTGTTCATCCAGGCATTTACAAAACAGGATCTTCAGGGGCTCGGCAAGCTCGTTGTTCAACTCTCTTAGCATTCTAGGATGCACCATGTCAGGGCTAGGACTCTTATGGACCTTTAGCTTTGACAGTTTATTTCTAATACCCTCTTCTGTGAACACAATGTGGGTCAGTGCTGTGTCGAACCGTCTGTCCTCAAACGCAGGAAGGTTAATCGCATACTCTCTTGTGAACACCGAGGAAAAGAAGCTGTTCAATGCCTCAGCTTTATACTGGTCAGAATCTGCGTAACTACCATCTTCAAGCCTCAGGTCTGATACTCCTACTTTATGTTTCTAATTTCGACTTTGCATAGCGGTAAAACGCCTTTGGGTTTGACTTGACCTTGCTTGCAACCAGCCTCTGGAACACCTTTTCAGCCCTTCTACATTCTATCTTTGCTTGGTTTCTGACTCTTGCATACATCCTCTGTCCTGCTCATCATTTGACCCAACCCACGTCTTTAATATCTGGGTTTTCTTCTTAACTTTGTCGACCGCCGCATGGTTCATGTGTAGGGATCCCCTCGTATTCCTAGAGGCACTGGGTTTGGTCTTAGGTACATATTTATCCATCAACTGGGTTCACTTTACTAGTTATGATATTCAGCGTAGTGTCTGCGATCTTGTGCCTTAATGAGTCAGGCCAGTGGATACCCCTCATCTCTTCCCTCATCCCGTTGTAATGTCCCCTGTAATATTTGCACCTTGGCCTGGCCTTATCTTGACCTAGGTAACAGTTAAATCTGAATGGCAACACTATATGGTGACTGGTGCCAACTGGGGCAAGGTGCTCCAGTTTGGGCACCATACCCTCCTCATTTGTTATGATGAGGTTTAGTGGCTTGGGTGTTTGCTCCCCTCTGTAATGTGTCAGGTCTCTAACATCTTGGAACAGAAAATTTTCTCTCAGAGTTTCTACAAAAAGAGTAGCAGGGTTATTCAAGTCATTTGGGGTGAACTCGTTTCTCCAGTCGATGTTGCCATAGTTAAAATCCCCCATGATATGGACGTGGCTAGGGTTGAGCATCGCTGCGTTGTCTATTAAGGCTCTTAAGTTCCTTTGATTTAGTGGGCCACAGTTTGGGGATATGTAGATACATCCAACAATAAGTAAGTCCCTTCCCTTTAGTTTAATTTTACGCCACTTGGACTCTTCAAAAACATTCTCTCCCTGTACCCTCGCCTGGCTGGCTCTAAGGTCTTGCCTAGCATAGATAACCACACCCCTCTTGCAAGTTTCTTGAGAAAGGTTCGTAAATGAGTCATATCAAGCAATACTGAACTCACATTCCTCTGGGTCGATTCTCCTGTTCTTGTACAACAGTTCTACAACTCCCACAATACCTGGTTGGTGTACCTTCAGTAGTGTTTCAAACTCCTCTCTCTTATCAAGAAACGTATCAGTATTAGAATACATGACATTCAAGTCAGAATTTGTTCTCGGTAACGTCTCTGCTCACTATAGTAACCCCGCCCCCCTTCCCCATTCTCAGAAGCTGCAGCATTTGCTAAGTCACTGTATTTTGCAGGGTGTGGTTAGAAATGTCATTGTTTACAAGGAGCTCGCCTCCTCCCGGCTGATAGGCAGAGCTGGTGCCACCTCCCGGGCGGGGGGAAGAGCTGGTGGAGGGTGTGCTGCTGTCCCCCGGCCCTGTGTCGGCACACTTGCTTCCACCACTCTCTCCCTGAATACAACCCATGTACACCCGTCCCTACTCCTCCTCGACTCCTCCCTTCTCTGCTTCAAGCCCTGCAGGAGCTTCCTGTGCTGTTACCTCTGCATTACCGTGCGATGCAGTGCCGGATTTAGACCTGTGGAGGCCCATAGGCAGCCTCTTTGTGGATCCCCCCCCCTCATTATAACTACCCAAGAGGGTGGGGTTGTGAGGGGGCGGATTCTTTGGTCTGTCACCAATGTGAGGGGGCCCGACTCCCTCTCTGTTTCTACACCACCCTCATCTTATTTACTTCTCTTCGTTCTTACTCTACTCAGTTCCGTCACCTATTCTTGGGTAGCATGGGCGAGGGTCTAGGCACGTGAGTATGGTAATTTTGGTATCAGGTCACTTGGATGGAAATAAAGGTAAAATACTGTGGGAGAAATGAATACTCCTAAAATTCTCAAAGAACAAGTTTATTAACATAAAATCAAAGGGGAAAATAGATGTTATAACACTCTCTGTGGACATATACTTCCAAGGAGTAACCCAGGGGAGAACACTAGGGCTCGCGGCCTTTGTTATTGTGGAGTAGCCAGACACATGGCGGGTCTGGGGTCTGGCCCAACGAAGCCTTGGGGCACATTAATCCGGCCGCATCGGTGCCATCTTCTCATATATGATCCCGGCTGGACATCTAATACATCCAAGGCCGTTGTTGGATGGTAGAGCGATTCAAGAATCACAATGGGATCGGGAGACAAACGGGAATCAGCGTCAGGGGACCTGTATGGATGAAGGGACGGGCACTTACTAACTGTGACAACACCATCACGTTTCAGGGGACGTTAAAGACGTAAATATGACTTCACTCAGAGCATATCAACTACGTTACTGTAACACTTGCACAATCAACTATTAATTGGTTCAAATCACTTAAAGAAGGGCGAATTACAACACAGAGTGGAAGGCATACCTGTATGGATGAAGGGACGGGCACTTACTAACGGTTGAAATGCCCGCGGCGCCCTCACTCAAAACAGGCCAGGGAGTCCAGCTACTCCTATTCCGATGAATTAATTTACTGTACACTCTGACGTTGAAATTGAGACTATGAACTCATTTTCATTCTCTACTATTATCTTCACTAACAATGCTCTGACTCAGCGATCAACAGAGAATTAAATTGATTACAAAGGTTTGGATGGCAACAGGTCCCAACATACAGCGTCTACTCCCATAGACCAAGACGGGGGAAACAGAGAAAACGGGGGACGTTTCCACTGGGGGACTCGATAGGTTTTGTGGACGTTTGAGCGTAATATGAATCCTTAAGGTTTTCAGGTTAGCTCTCATGACGATCATCATGACCATTACAGGGTGGCGAGTGAAACGAGCCGACACATCTGGGAGTTCCGGGGGGCGCTGTAAGCCCCCGGGAAAATTTTAAAATTTGAACACTTTGTAGTGGAATTCTCCCCTACAAACGCTGTTTGTCGCTACCTAGCCGACCCCACCTATTCCCCAGTGTATGCCTCGTGACCTAGGTCAACCAGCGCCGCCATACACCACGGAGCGGGGGTCAACTACTAAGCCACGCCTACCCCCGCTATTTAAGACCTGACCTCGCGGTGATCTGCCTCTCGCTCTCGCTCTCGCTCTCGCTCTCTCGCTGACTCTCTACATACAGCCACAGCCAGCAACACCACCTCCTCTGCCGCTGCCCGGCGGGCCTCGCTCCTCTGCCTGCCTGGCGGTCCTCTCTCCCGCTGGCGAGCATGGCGACCCACAAGCTGTCCTCCAGTGAGCATCCTCACCAACCAGCTCTCTCTACATCACGCTTGTAACCACGCTGCCTTCCCAGCACCAAGCTGCATTGTACATTCAATACAACATGTATATAGAGAGCGCATTGTGAGTTTCCTTTCTCCATTCCATCCTGAGTGTGAACACCCAACAATCACATACCCCACAAATGGTGACTCCCGGAGATTCGCACTCACACAGGATGGAGGAGAAACTGATCACGCTCCCAGTCTTCAAGCAACATGGAAGACTGGCTTATCCACCCAGAAGCAGCTCTCATCGACTCTACAACTACTGTCTCTACACCGCAGGTTGGACACCCTAGAGCAGCTCTGCTACTCTAAGCAGACACCAGCTCCTCTTCCTGCCCCAAGCACCACGTCCTACCGACCCCAGCACACCCGTCCTGCCTCAGACGCCGACCCCGGCCCAGCAGTAACCCCTGCCGCCCCTGATGCAGCCTCTGTTCCTGAGTGCGGACCCACACACCCCTCTTTTCTTCCTCAGGTACTCCCTGCTAATGTCCTGCACCCTGCTGCTGTCGTGGACCCAGCTGCTGTCACGAGCCCTCATCCGCTGCTGCTGACACAGCCCCTGCTCCTGACCCAGGCCCACACACCCCAGCAGGCGCATCTGGCGACTCTGTACCTGCCGTGAGGGAAGCACAACATTCATCGCCTCCACACACACTTATTCTCCCTCTCTACTCCCACAGATATTGTGTATCTAGACAGTTGTCGCCAGCGACCGGCTCATCCACGCCATCGCCGTTGTCTCACATGAGGCACGCACCGCCCGTTCTGCCTCACATGTGCTATGCAACTCTGCAGACAACAAGTCTCCTACACAGCCTGGAGGGAAGGGGAGTACTGTAGTGGAATTCTCCCCTACAAACGCTGTTTGTCGCTACCTAGCCGACCCCACCTATTCCCCAGTGTATGCCTCGTGACCTAGGTCAACCAGCGCCGCCATACACCACGGAGCGGGGGTCAACTACTAAGCCACGCCTACCCCCGCTATTTAAGACCTGACCTCGCGGTGATCTGCCTCTCGCTCTCGCTCTCGCTCTCTCGCTGACTCTCAACATACAGCCACAGCCAGCAACACCACCTCCTCTGCCGCTGCCCGGCGGGCCTCGCTCCTCTGCCTGCCTGGCGGTCCTCTCTCCCGCTGGCGAGCATGGCGACCCACAAGCTGTCCTCCAGTGAGCATCCTCACCAACCAGCTCTCTCTACATCACGCTTGTAACCACGCTGCCTTCCCAGCACCAAGCTGCATTGTACATTCAATACAACATGTATATAGAGAGCACATTGTGAGTTTCCTTTCTCCATCCCATCCTGAGTGCGAACACCAAACAATCTCATACCCCACAACTTCTTTGGAGAATTTTGAAGTCATATGCAGTTATATTGAGAAAATTAGAACAATGAGAAATTTTTAATTAACTGTATATTTATTGATAGTGTACAAATTCCAAACACACACACACACACACAAAAGTGAGTCATTCATGTGGTTTCAAGTCGACCAGCCCTGATATAGCTACTAACGAAAATGTCAAAAATTTTCAAGGGACTTCTCAGAAAAGAATATATTATTAGTTATTACAGAGAGATGATTCTTTGCATTATTAATTAGATAAACCTCTACTCAAATAATGGTTCTGTCCAAGTAGCTAGCCTAATTTCTATCACGCTTCTTGCTGAACATAGTTTTAAGTGATGGAATAGATAAACATGAATTTTAAAGAATGAAAATCCAAATAATCCAAATGATTAAAAAAATAAATAAAATATTGTAATTTGTGGAGGCCCCTGGGCAGTTGCCCACTCCTGAATCCGGCCCTGCCTGAGGGGTTGATGGCATCTTCAGAACCTCTATACGAATATTCTTAAACTGCATCTTATCATGTGTTTATCTTACTCTCGGTTCCCTCCGCCTGGCTCTCAGGGACTCCAAAAACTATTACATTGTTCCTGCTCTGGTGTCATGGCCATAATGACGGCTAGCCTGTTAAAACCTAATAATCCATATTACGCTCCACGCCCACAAAACCTGTAAATCTTCTGAGTTTCCCAGTTGAAGCATTCGTTCTCTAACCACTTCAGGAGCTCCGAATCATCCGTTTTCTATGTCTCGTTACCGGAGAAACTCGAGTATACCTAAATTCCGCACAATGTGTTCATACATTTGAATTGGTAAGAGAGCACCCTTGCTTTGCGTCAACTTAGAGATGTCTGATTGCAGATGAAGCATTCAAGATCCGTTGTGACTGATGTTGAAAGCTTCAATTGTATTTACTGTTAGCGTAATTGTTAATATAAGTCAGGGTAGAGTCGGCAGTGAGAGTGAGGCATCATTGACGTCGGCCATAGAGGTGCCAGTGATTGTTGACCGAGACTGAAGTCACCTTTTTTTCACCTGTGAACATCAAAAAACCTGATGTTCATAGTAGAATTGTTAAGGATGTTAATTATGAAATTAATTAATCAACCTGAAGGGAACCGTCAGGCCAGCTTTCTTTGAAAATTTAATGGATGTAATTGGATGCTACTTGTCTTAGGCTCCGCCCACCGGGACTGCCATCCTGAACCTTGAAATCAATTTAATTCTTGTCTTCGATAGCTCAGTCAGAGCATCCAGTTTGAAAATGGAATATTATGAAATGGAAATGAGTTCGTAGTCTCAGTTTCAAATGTCAAAGTATACTGTAACGTAGTACATTGAAATAGTTGAGTGAGTGGCATTCGAATTTAGCGAGGGTATACTGCCTGACTGGGGTCACTAATTCTAAGGGGGAATACTTAACTCTAATCTTAATTTCGAAGGGTCGCTGCCACCAGACCCCCTCTGGACAGTATGAAACTCGTCAGGTAGCGGGCAGAGTGGACTAGGCATTGGGTTAGGTTTTTCATTGACCAGATCGATAAGGGGAAAGAAGGGTGAAACCATAACATGTCTTAGTTCTTTCAAATGTTCCTTCTACTCACTTCAGTTCATTTTTGGTACTACCTAACCTCAATTCTTTTTGGTAGCATGTCGATGGTCTAGGCACATGGGTAGTGTAATTCTGATATCAGGGTCACTTGGGCGGAAATAAAGGTAACTACTGTGGGAGAAATGACTACTCCTAAAATACTCAAAGAACAAGTTTATTAATATAAAATCAAAGGGGAAAATAGATGTTATTAACATATAACTACCAGGCTCAACTCCTGGGCCTATTGCAGACTCTGTATTTCTTATGTACTTGTTTCCTTATTTTCCTATTTACTCAACAGCAATTACTCGGATATTACATTCTTACCGTGCACACAATAACTGGTGTCACCTTACATTACATCGCAGGACCAGTTCCTTGTCCTTACTCCCAATACACTAATACTGATACAAACACCGACATGGGTCCACTACTCAACATGGGGTAATTATTAACAAACACATACGACCACACTGTGGACCATAACTCCAAGGCCTGTCCCAGGGTATAGCACTGGCGCCTCTAACAACTGCTTTTGTGGTCGGTTACACTCTGACACGAGGTGGGTCTGGGGTCCTCGGCCCACGAGGTAGAGTAGAGCCGATTAATCATGCCGAATCAGCGCCATCACTCGTATATTAACCACTGCTGGGTATCCACCGGCTCCGAGCGACAGGTGGGTTTCAATTAAGCTCACCCTCGATCTGAGAACAAAGGTGAAAGGTGATGTGGGAGGTTTTTTGGGGAAGCATGGTGGGTTACAAACAAATCTTTAGTCTCGCCACGTCAGATATTTATGTTATATTACTTCTTACACTGGGTGAATGACAATTCCACTGTTAAAGCATGAACACTGATGAACACTGATATTCACTACAACAGACTGAATCAAACTGAATGGTTATAAACCCAGAACATACCTGAGAACGAAGGTGAAAGGTGATACGGGAGGTCTAGTCCTCCAGCCTTGCACTGGTTTATATACCCCTGAGTTGCCAGCGACCGCTACTCACTCAATGACAGAAATTACAAACAATCTAACTGTTACTCATTCAAGGATGACCCTCAGTTGACAAAGGTCTGGCGAATTACTAAAGACGATTTACACAGACTAATTCAAGATTGCGTTTGCCAGTAGAGAGTGGAATAAACGTAGTGACAACTGTGTTTGAAGGCGGGACTTACTGGGAGTGATCCTGAGGGTAAAACAGATGGGAAAAACACGTCTCTCCTGAGATTCTACAAGCGCCGTGGATTTGAATGTTATGTAGCGTAATATGAATTAAAATGGGTTTTTAGGAATGAAAATGATGTGCACAGTACATAGCCTTCCCCTTCCAAAGATTCATATTATGTGGAATAATAGGCAAAAGCACTAAAGCGGTAGTGCACATACATTCGACATATCTTAACAGTTCGTGATTACAGTTCCTTAATACATAAAACAAAACATAAGGAGACCTAAACGTTTCATACTCGAGTCTCCGCTACCTATACGTGCAACAACGTATCAATTACGCTATTTCAGTACACTATAGTATAGGGACCATGTCCCTCGCAGTTCGTCAGAGTGTTACCTCAACATATTTTGGCACTAGCACATAAACAGTGACTCTTTGACATTACATATACAACAAAGTTCTCTGCATGAAATTACATATACTAAGGAATTTAAATTCTTGTCTATGAATGGGGAATTAGTTACATCAGACGCTTCCTCAGATTGCTACTTCGTTTCAATAATAATTCACCTTTTCAACACAAAACCGTGGTTCTATAAGTACACAATGGGGCTCATAACACAAAACACGTGTTTTCTATCTCACATATCAGAAGAACTGGCATTTCATAGTCGGGGCGACTCCCTCACCCGGAGTGAGTCAACAACCCCAAAAAAAACTTCCGACACATAAAAACAGAGATTTCTCCCTTCGACAACATAGGCAAAAACTGGATTTCCGGACTTCAGTTCGTAAGAACTGGGATTTAAAGTCGGGGCGACTCCCTCCCCTGGAGTGAGTCAACAACCCAAAAAAAACTTCCGACACACATAAGCTGAGATTTTTCCTTTTGACAACATAGGCAGCAACTGGATTTCCGGACTTCAGTTCGTAAGAACTGGGATTTAAAATGTTGGGGTGACTTCAGTACGACTGACGAAGTCAACAACCCACAAACGTTCTGACAACGCTCATAAAAACTGAGATTTCTCTTTTCGACAACATAGGCAGCAACTAGATTTCCGGACTTCAGTTCGTAAGAACTGGGATTTATAATGTTGGGGTGACTTCAGTACGACGGACGAAGTCAACAACCCAAAAAAAAACATTTTCAGACAATATAGATACCACTACTAATAGCTGATCTTCCAAAAGCATCCCGACAAACCAATTGAATAACTGTCTCCCCCCCCCACCAAAAGATTATAATTAAACAAATCAACTTAAAAAAAACATAGACATTTCCATTACTGAGTCACGCTCACAAAAAAAGCAATCATTGGTAATACGGTAATACTTTACGAGACTGTCCCCTCGGTACTCAACAAGTATTGACTGACTTTTCAATTGCCATGATTTTAACACTTATCACTTCACAATGTACTCTGTTGTACTCACACTTGGGGGTCCTTACATGTATTTTCTACAATAAATTTTCAAAGATTGTATTCTTTCACAGATGTCCATATCACCACAGAGTCCTCAACCCCTCAAAGCAATTGCTGAAATTATACATGTATTAGCTCTCATCTAAACATAAAACACACTTATTGACCATGCCAGTCAGTCTACACTGCTAGAACTAATGCCCTTGGCATTAAAATCATACTCTAAAAGAAACAACACAAAAACACAATATACTCGGAAATATAACACAACTCGTTGTACATATAAATTCACTTTGTCAAAACTAACGTCAACTTAGAACTAAACACTTCCAATTGAAATCAAAACAAATACTGTACATCCAAAATATGTCACAATTTCAAATAACACCCCGATACACAACCTTAGTACAATTATGGCCTTCCGGTGACACTCACAACCACTGTCCACCACACTCTTAACACGGCAGATGTTCACTACTCATTGTCTGTAAATATCAAAGTATTAATTCGAGTGATCACACAATTGCTATGTTACCAGTGTAAAAGGCACCCCCAAAAAATAGTACCTTAGTATACAACAACACTTCTCTGAGATTCACAAAAGAATGCAACAAAAAATAGTTAGGTAGCTAACCTCTGATTCTCAGACAATTTTCAACACTGAACTTTTCAATTTTAAACATAAGAACATAAGAAAATAAGGAGTCTGCAATAGGCCGGTTGGCCTGTGCATGGCAGCTCCTGTCGAGAGTTACTACCACTCTCTATCATCCAAGAATCTATCTAGCCTCCTTTTGAAACTTTCCAGAGTTCCCGCACTTACTACAAAGGTGCTAAGCTTGTTCCACTCGTCCACCACCCTATTTGTGAACCAGTTTCTTCCTATCTCCCTCCTAAACCTAAACTTATCCAACTTGAATCCGTTGCTTCGAGTCCTATCCTGCTCGGATATTATAAGAACTTTATCTATATCCCCTTTATTGATTCCTTTCACCCACTTAAATACTTCTATCATATCTCCCCGCACTCTTTGTCTTTCTAAGGAATGCAAGTTAAGTTTCTTTAACCTATCCTGATATGGAAGATTTCTAAGTCCCGGAATCATTTTTGTCATTCTTCGCTGCACCGACTCTAGTGAATTTATATCCATTCTATAATAGGGGCACCAGAACTGAACCGCATAATCGAGGTGCGGCCTGACTAGCGCAAGATATAGTTGCAATAAGACCTCTGCACTTTTGCTACTTACACTTCTAGATATAAAACCCAAAACTCTGTTTGCCATATTTCGAACATTAACGCACTGTTTTCTAGGCCGCAGGTCCGGGCTTACAAGTATCCCTAGGTCTCTTTCACAAGTCGACTTCTCTAGGTTGATGTTGTTAAGGCTGTATACTAGGGTGTGTCAATTTTGTCAACATGTTAAAAATCAAATTTGGTAGTCAAAATATTGTGCCTCTTTATGTCTAAACTTGAGATTAGCAAACAAAAATGAATTGAAATAACCCTCACCTACATCAATTATACCTTAAAGTTTCAAATATCAGTATTTCAACAAATTAATGAGACTTGATTAGAATTATTCACTTGATATTAACTAATCTCATGTAAGCATATGGATTATGGAGTATTTAATGGTTCTATAGCTTGTGTACAATATGCATGTCAGAACATGAACATGAACAGGCTCTCCGTGTGGGACAGTTTAATTCTTGTTTTGACTTGTACCAAGCGTGAGGATAAGGCGCCCGGCTCACTCTCCTTCTAGATATCATAGACGGTGGTTTGCTCTCATTGCACTTGCACCTACTCTACCAGACGAATTCTACATTTTAATTATTGTAAGTAGGGCATATTGATTGTCGCAGTTACTTATATCATTGTATAAAACATTATGTTCTAAGAAATTATAATGTTATTTCTGTTACAGCATTTTTGATAAACAAATTGATATTTTTTGAAACAACAATTGAATTATGAAACATTGAAATATTTTTCTATTTGTCAGATAGTGTGAAGATGTCAAAATTGAAGACAAGAAGTCAGTTGTCAACCCACTTGAGCCTGCTAGTTGGTAAAGGGAAGGAGCTTCCTCTATCAGAACTTCCAACAGTGAGAGACATGCTAAGATTAGGGTTACTCCTTCGAGAAAAAAATGCAAAGGACAGAAGGAACTATACAGATAAAGAACTCATAAATGACATGATAGTCCCTCTTCTGCATCAATGGACAAAAGCTAATGCACTATTCAAACCACCTGTGATTAATCAGTGTCGAACTATTGAGCTAAAACTAACGAAATTATGGCACAAAGCAGTTGAAACATCACTTGGTAAAGGAAACTTGGCCAGGAAAAATGAATTTCTGCACACACTTGATACTCTGTTTGACATTTTGACCTGCAAGTGCTCCATACAATTATGTTCTGAATCCAACTGTTCTCACTCAGGTAAGAGAGAAAATAATTCCCACATTGATTGTGGTTGTCCTCGTTAAAAGAAGATCCCTGTTTTAGAGCTTGAATTTATAAAGGCACAGAGGACAAAGGCAGAAGGCCAAAGAAGTATGCAAATGGGTTCAATAGATTATTCAGAAACAAAGAAGCAGATTGCTAATGCCAAGAAGAGAGAACAAATCCGAGAGAGGGAACAAAAGAAGAATATGAAGAGTGAAGAAGCCATCCAAAGAGAGGAAGAGCTGTGTCAAGATGTTTATCACTTCTTTGATAGTTCTTCTGATGAACAGGAAGCAACATCAGATGATAGTTCCAAAGAGCCATCTGAACCTTTACCAAAGAAAATGAAATACAACACAAGAAATATTTCAAACATTGCTTTAGCTAGTATTCGCCACCATGCTGGACTTCGTGAGGCTGCAGAAATTGCAACTGCCGCTTGGATAGATGCAGGCCTCATCAGCCGAGAGGATGTATCTTTGGTGATAGATCATAATAAAATTAGAAGAGCACAAGAAAAAATAATGAAGGAAATATCTGATCAGCATGAAAAAGATTTAAGCGAGGGAGGGCTCTCCTGTCTTTTGTTTGATGGAAGAATAGATGACACAAAAGTTTTGCTAGAAGTAGAGGGAGTGAACAGAAAGTTTCCAGGTCTCATCAAAGAAGAACACTACTCTGTCTGTTCTGAGCCTGGTGGTCGGTTTTTGTTTCACTTTGCTCCCGAAACTGAAGTAGAAGGGAAGAAACATGCAGAGGTCATTGCTGATCATATTTTATGTTGGGTTCAGGAGAGAGGACTTGGCAGTTCACTGCAGGCTGTTGGTGGAGATTCAACTGCAGTGAACACCGGATGGCAGGGGGGTGTAATGACGCATTTAGAGAAAAAACTAGGAAGAAGACTTGTTTGGATTGTATGTGATTTACATACAGGCGATCTACCTCTTCGTCATCTCATCCAGGAACTTGATGGTCCTACAAAGAGCAACAACAAGTGGTCAGGTCCCCTTGGCATCATGCTGGATGAAGCAACACAATTAGAAATAAATACAACCTTTCCAAAGGTCGAAGTTGGCCCTCCCCTTCCGGCGTTGTCTGAAGGAGTCATCAAAGATCTCAGCACAGATCAATCCTATGCTTATCGTATTGCCCAAGCAATAAGATCAGGAGAAGTGCCTCAGTCATTGGCTCTCTTGGAGATTGGACCTGTCAGTCACAGCCGTTGGTTAACTACAGCTCTTCGTTTCTGCAGGATTTGGATTTCCAAACACGAATTGAAGGGCAAAGTGCTGAAGAATTTGAGGTTAATTGTTGAATTTATTATTGGAGTTTATCTTCCCCAGTGGTTTAGTGTGAAACTTAATCCTATGTGGGTGGATGGGCCCAATCACCTTTTGTTTCAATTGCAGCTAGTAAGAACACAGAGGAAGGTAGTGAGGGACATCGTGTTACCTGTGGCAAGAAGGTCCGCTTGGTATGCTCGATCAGAAGCAGTTTTGCAAGCAATGCTTTGCAGTCAATGTACCAATCTCCGAACCGAGGCCAAATTGTCAGAATTGGTTGACTTGAGTTTGGAAGTCTTAGAGCCACCATTGACAACAAGTCTAACTAGCCAAGAATTGAGAAACCTTAAAGAGACTCCAATGCAGGTGCCGAAGTGGCCTTCCCACACTCAAAGTGTGGAGAGATGTGTGAAAATGGTCACAGAAGCAGCGGGCCATGTTTACAGCCACGAGAGGCGAGAAGGTTACATCAAAGCACAAATAGCAAGCAGACTACTGATGACAACAAAACCAAAGCAAAGAGAGTATGAAGGCATTGGTTACTTTCAAATAGACTACGGATAATGCAATATAATAATTTGAAACTTGAAACAGTAACATGTGTGCAAACGCTGGTTATGTTATAAATTCACAAATATGTACATTTAAAAATCCATTTGATGTAGGTAGGACTTATTATAAAAAAAAATTTATGCCAGAATATTGTTTTGCATGCTTAAAGACTACAATAAATTGCTACCAAATTACTCGATTTTCAATTTAGCCAGTTCACTCCCTAAATTGACACACCCTACTGTATACATTATAAGTATTTGTTCTTCCAATATTAAGTACGCTGCACTTGCTGGTGTTGAATTTCATTTGCCATTTTTCAGACCACCCCTGCAGCTTATTTAGATCCTCCTGTAATGCATTTGCATCCTGCCCTCAATTATTCTGCCGTCCTATTTTGGTGTCATCCGCTTATGTCACTGCTAATCCCAGTCTCTAAATCGTTTATGTAGATTATGAACAAGAGTGGGCCTAGTACTGACCCCTGGGGAACCCCACTGGTTACACGGCCCCACTCAGATATAACACCATCTACGCTGACCCTCTGCGTTCTATCGGTGAGCCATGATTTTATCCAATTTAAAACTTTCCCTTCGATACCATGAGCCTTAATTTTTCTCAGAAGCCTCTGATGCGGTACTCTGTCAAATGCTTTGCTAAAGTCTAAGTAAATAACATCGTAATTTTCGTCATTATCTACTACCTCGAAGACTTTCCTAAAATACGTTAGAAGATTTGTTAGACAAGATTTTCCCTTTGTAAACCCATGTTGAGAGTCGTAGATTAATTTGCTTTTCTCTAGATGCAATCGTATGCTATCTGCTATAATTGATTCAAGAAATTTCCCCACTACTGACGTCAAACTGATCAGCCGGTAATTTGACGCTGATGCGCTGTCTCCCTTTTTGAGTATGGGTACTACATTTGCCTGTTTCCACAACTCTGGCACAACTCCAGTGTCTAATGATTTTGTAAGTAAGTTTACGAGGGGTCCGCTAATCTGTTCCCTACACTCTTTCAAGACTCGAGGGAAAATTTCATCCGGCCCTGGGGATTTTGTTTTCTTTAGTTTATTTATCTTCTTAAGAACGTCCTCTTTTCTGATAGTGATATTCTTTAATTTCTCTTCTTCCTTTCCCTTAAATATCAGTTCCACCTCCGGAATTTCATAGCAAATTTCTTCTGTGAAAGCTGATAAGAAGTAGCTGTTCAATGCTTTGCTTATTTCTTCACTGCCATTTATCAATTCTCCCCTCCCTGACTTTAAAGACCCAACTTTGTCCTTGACCTTTGTCCTATATACCTGGAAAAATCCCTTGGGATTCGCCTTGGATTCTCTTGCTATTTTGATTTCATACTCTCTCTTTGCTTTCCTTACATTTTTCTTAACATTCCTAGATAGTTCATTATACCTGTTTCTGAGCTGCTCCTCCCCTCCTTTTAATTTCTTATATATTCCGTTCTTTATTCCTATGTCATGTTTAAGTTTTCTGGTCATCCACCTTGGCTCATTCTTATTTGACCTAATTTTTCCGCCAACCGAAAGTTTGGGACTCTGACCATATTGTCATTGTTTTTCGTTTCCCAATTTAGGGTGAACCTGATTTCTCTGTGATCACTGTTACCTAGTTCTTCCCCTCCTGTGATATCTCTGGTAATATTTTCTTTATTTGTTAATACTAGGTCTAATATATTGTCACCTCTAGTAGGTTCTGTAATTAGTTGTTTCAAAAAATTTTCCTTTACTGCGTCTGGGAAGTCTTCAGATTCATAGTCGCCTACAATGTTGTCCCAGTCAATATTTCTGAAGTTGAAATCCCCCATAATGCATAGGTTGTTATATTTTGCTGCCCTACTCATTTCCTGCCATATGGGCTGAGCTGCTTCTTTGCCAAGACTTGGGGGCCTGTAAATCACTCCCATAATTAGTTTTTCTCTTCCTTCCGTGATTTCTACCCACACAGACTCGGTTCCTATTTCACCCTTTATTGAATTATTAATACAACATTTTAATGTGTCCTTGGCGAAGAGTGCGACCCCTCCCCCCTTCCTACCTTCCCTGTCCTTGTGAAAAAGGTTGTACCCTTCTATGTGGTACTCTGATAAAAAATTTTTGCTCACCAGATTCATCCAAGTTTCGGTGATTGCTATGACGTCTACATTCTCGGTACATACAGTCGCTCTCAGCAAGTCCATTTTATTTCTAACGCTCCTACTGTTTGTATAGTATACATTTAAACCTGGTCCTGTTTTACCCCTTGTCCTGAGCAACTAATTTTACTTCCCAGGACCTGTTTGTTTTTTGACTCCCACTTTCCCTGACCCCTCTCTACTGGCGAAACCCCCCCTTCGGAGTGACAATTTCACGCTCCAGGGATGCAGACAACGTCTTTACCCCCTCACGAGAAAAGTGTACTCCGTCGCGACAGTACAGGTAGTCGTTGCCATAGAATCGTTGCCAGTTATCAATGAATGCCCAGCCATTGTTTGCACAATGTTTTTCCAGTCGGCAATTTATAGCAATTGCCCTGGACAGCCATTTACGACAACCCCTCTTCTAGGCAAGACACCACATACTATCGGGATCCCTCCCCTATCTCTAATCTTCCCCAGCGCCTCCCTATACCTCTTGAAAAGTTCCTCACTCCTAACCTTACCTATGTCGTTTCCTCCCACACTAAGACACACTACTGGATTGGTACCCTCCCCTGACAAAACCCTGTCTAACCTCTCGGCTACATGCCCTATCCCAGCCCCAGGAAAACACACCCTAGTCCTACGTTTCCTATCTCTCGCACAAAAAGCCCTATCTACAAACCTCACCTGGCTGTCCCCAACTACCACGACCTTACCTGTGGGCACGGTTTGTACAACTGCCCTTTCCTCTCCGTGATCCATACCGTCCTGCCTCTTCTCTTCCTGGCCAACTTCCTGCAGCACCTGGTAAGGGTTACTACACTCCACACCCTGGTCAGCTTTCCTGAGCCTGACCCTAGTCCCCTTGGAGACAACCACTCTCCACGCCTGCTCCTCCTTCGCAGGTGTCCTGCTAGGCAGGACACCTACCTGAAGGAGTTCCGTCCTGAGGGCTTCATTTTCCCCCTTTAGAGTGTCAACCTCACTCCTCAACTGCCCCAGCTGCCTTAACAGAGTGGCAAGGAGGTCGTCTTTTCCCACACTCCCCTCCTCTTCCCCCACGACACAACGATCCAAAGCGGCCATTTTCCTTGGTCTCTAACGGGAGCACTATCGGGCACGACCTTCTCCAAGCTGGGTCAGAGGTCAAACACTTCACTGTACACTCTATTTTAAAACAGATTTCTAATTTTCTGGAGGCAATTGTTCTAAACTAACTTCAAGTAAGGTATTTGCCGTGAACTGTTTTCAATTTCTCCTTAAAACCACCCAAAAAAAAATAGCACAGAATTACATACTCTATTGTACACTGGAAAAATTACGGAACAAAATTATTAACAATTGAAGGTTACAAGTGTTCCCCGAAGAATGCAGTGATGGGTAGGGAAACACCGGGTAACACTGAAGTCCGTTTATTTGGATGGGAGAGATACAAGCGGTGACTTGCGTGTGCCATGCACGGCTCACACAGTCAGACTGAGACTGCCTTGCCATATGGCAGCCTCAGGGCAATGTTGCCACATAACACGAGCAGTGTTGCCACGTAATTATATACATAAGTGCTACTCGGCACAGTAGCTTATATACAAGGTTGCTACTCGGCACAGTAGCTTAGATACATAACCTACATCTCCCTCCCCCCTCACGCTCATAGTCTTTGTCTTGAGCGGACTTCTTAGTCCTAAGTCGCTCCGAGCGTCGAGGTGCACTATGGGGCGGATCCTCGTGAGGTGTAGGTGACTCGTCCTCGGTCAGGGGGCCAGCAGCAGGGGGTGGGACTGGCCGGAGGAAGCGGCGGTTCCTCCACCAGACACGGCCGCTCGGCATCCTGACCTTGTAGTCCTGCGACCGGCCGACGCCCATCACAATGCCCACCTTGTCCCAACGTGTCGTCGTCGGGTCCTGGACGCGGACAAGGGCACCAATCTCCACTGGCTGAAGAGGGCGGGCACGGTCGTCATACCGGGCCTTGACGTCCAGGGCACGTGAAGCGGTGTGGCGGTCGCAGCTCTCGTCTCTGGTCTGCCAGTCTTTCGCAAAGGCCTTGGCGTGTGCAGGAACGCAAGAGCGGAGAGGGTGACCATACAGAATCTGGGCAGGGGGAGCGTCCTGTGTGGGTGGGAGTGGACACGGGTTCTGGGCAGCTCTGTGCAACAGCGCCAGGCGCGTCGCTCGTTGACTCACGCACCTTGCTGGCGGTGTAACGAGCAGCTGGGATCTGCTCGGGAAAGTCTCTGGGCACCACGCATAACTCCTTGAGGTGCTCCCACGACAACAAGGGTGTAGCAAGAGTAGGCTGCACGTCGATCCATCCGTGACACGACCTGTCGCCGTAAGTAATCTCCGCTTGAAAGGAGCCCACAGCGTCCGGCATCTGGGAACCGTCCGCATTGTAGTACAGCAGCTGCGGCGGTGGTCCCAGGCCGCGTTTGGTGAGGCCCAGTTTCTGGAGGTGCTTCAACCCAATCACCGTAGTATCAGCGCAGGTGTCCGGTATCACCTCGATGTGACCCGACACATCACCGTGTGTGACGGCGACGTGGATGGTGGGGGAAGGGGTAGCCCTGGGGCGTGTGGTCGATTCCACCCTCCTGATGTGACTCCGCTGCTGCTTGGGGCTGCGTGGGCCATCTGGAGAGGGCTGCGTGCGAACCACCCCGAAGGAAGTGCGCTGCCTTCCTCCTCGTCTCGGGCTTTTGGGCTTGGGTTGGCGGCAGCACTTGTCGTAGTGTCCATAGCGACCGCAGGCCTGACACTTGCGGCCTCGTGCAGGGCACCTGTCTGTGTTAGACCAGTGGCCCTTATGGTCACATCCACGACACAGTGCGTCGGCAGCCGGGCATGTCTTGGGGCTATGCTGCTTTCCACAGCTGCCACAGGAAGCACTAGGCGGAGGCGTGGAAGAACGTGCGGCAGCCTTCACATTGTTGGCCGCCTTTATACCCTTCTTGTATTGTGAGATAGCTCTCACAGCAGGTGAGGCCCGTAAGGCAGAGGTGGCGGACTTGGTGGCCTCGTATGACCGACATTCAGTCACTACCACCTGGAGTGTGGAGGAAGCGTCCAGGGGGATGAGTCGCTGCACCAACTCTTCTTGCCTGACACCTGTCAAGATCCCGTGCTTGATCCAGGTTTCCTCACATTCCCGGCTGTGCGCCTTGCAGGCGTCGATCTCCTCCGACAAACTCTTCAAGCGTACAAAAAAGTCGTCAAAGGTTTCATTCTCCGCCTGCTTGCAGCTGGTGAAGGCGCGGCGACGCAAGGCCTCGTTAATCCAACCCTTAACATGCTCCTGCAAAAGGTCGAGCACATCCGTCACTGAAGGTGTAGAATCGGGAGGCACTTGCAACGTGTGCTCCAAAACTCTCTGGGTCTCCAGCGACAAACACATCTGCAGTTGGATGAGCTGTTTGTTTGGAGGCATATGCTGTCAAGGTCCACCATCGTGGAGTAATCTGTCCAACGCCGCCTCCACTCACGAAAAAGCTGAAACGTGACGTCTGGTGAGAGGGTGGGTGGGGGTTGAACAGATGCCTTGGGAGCTATTTGTTTGGAGGCAAGAGTACCTGGAGGACGCTGGTGTGGTGGAGGAGGGAGGATATTGGCGCCTTGATGCGTGCTACCTGCGAGTGAGGGAGGGTGGGTTAGTGCCAGGGTCGCCAATAGTGCCTCAAAACGCAACTTTTCCTCCTCTCTTCGTGTCTCCTCCCTCTGAAGTTCCATCTCTCTGCGTCTCTCGCCCTGGTCGTCCATCCACCTCAGAATTGTGGCAATGCCCGTCCCTGGAGGTGGAGGATGAGAGTCTGCGCCCGGTGGAGGGGAAGGTGGTGGGGAGTCGTGTCTCCCATCTTGACGTTGTCCCTTCTTACCGCCCATCTTAGTGTGTGCGTGGACTGCACTGTTTAGTATATAAAGTGGCGCCTCAACAGCTCGAACCACATATATATGACATAAACAGCGCAGAAGTAACTCATAGAGTCTACTGTTCTGTCCGTGAGTGAGTGCGTGCGTGTGTGTGTGTGTGTGTGTCTGAGAGAGCACTTCGTGGTGGCCTTAATGTCGGTGGCTAGAGCCGCCGGGGGGGGGGGGAGGGGGTGAGACCGTCAGTGTCTCCCTGGATGTCACACGAGAAGGGTGTACGCCTGCGTGCTCCGTGGGTACCACTAAAAAACAGGCCAATGCTCAACTCTCAGCTCTAGACACATTAATACACTGGCACTAACACTGCCACCGTCACTAAAAAGCACTGTGACGGCCCAACACTGCACATCGCGGCAAAACACAACACAACACTCTAAGAGTCGACGCGCACATCACATCGCCGGCTAACTGTCCATCGTTCACACACTTGTAAGTCCAGAGATCCTAGTCACTGTGCCATGAAGGTTACACGTGTTCCCCGAAGAATGCAGTGATGGGTAGGGAAATACCTGGTAGCACTGAAGTCCGTTTATTCGGATGGGAGTAATACAAGCGGTGACTAGCGTGTGCCATGCACGGCTCACACAGTCAGACTGAGACTGCTTTGCCATATGGCAGCCTCGGGGCAATGATGCCACATAACACGTGCAGTGTTGCCACGTAATTATATACATAAGTGGTGGTTACTAGTGTTCCCTGAAGAATGCAGTGATGGGTAGGGAAAGACCGTGTAACACTGAAGTCCGTTTATTATGGATGAGAGAAATAAAAGTGGTGACTCGTGTGTGCCATGCACGGCTCACACAGTCAGACTGAGGCTGCCTTGCCATATGGCAGCTTCGGGGCAATGTTGCCACATAACGTGCAGTGTTGCCACGTGATGATATATATAAATGCTACTCGGCACAGTAGCTTATATACAGGGTTGCTACGCGGCACAGTAGCTTATATACAGGGTTGCTACTCGGCACAGTAGCTTATATACAGGGTTGCTACTCGGCACAGTAGCTTATATACAGGGTTGCTACTCGGCACAGTAGCTTATATACAGGGTTGCTACTCGGCACAGTAGCTTATATACATAACCTACAATAAGTGCTACTCGGCACAGTGGCTTAGATTCATAACCTACAACAATCTGGAATATTCATTAGTTACAGTGACATAGTTAGGTACCTGTACAGAGAACTGGTTACTACAAATCACACTTTAAAAAAAAAATACCCACAGTATCACATTTATTCCTCCTAATCTGATACCATATAATTTACATCACCCCCGTGCCACCTATGTAAGGCGGCGGGTTTTTTCCAAGACCTACACCACCCTTACCTTACTTCTCTATTATTGTTCTTTTTCTGCAACTTAAATCACAGCTTCCATTCCCCCAGATTTGATCAATCATTAAAAACAATCCCACCGCTATAGCCACCAATTTATACTGCCAGATTGGGGTCACTAATTCTAAGGGGGAATACTTAACTCTAATCTTAATTTCTAAGGGTCGCTGCCATCAGACCCCCTCTGGACAGTATGTAACTCGTTAGGTAGCGTGCAGAGTGGACTAGGCATTGGGTTAGGTTTTTCATTGACCAGATCGATAAGGGGAAAGAAGGGTGAAACATGTCTTAGTTCTTTCAATTATTCTTTCTACTTACTTCAGTTCATTTTGGTAGCATATCGGTGGTATAGGCATATGGGTAGTGTAATTCTGATATCAGGGTCACTTGGACGGAAATAAAGGTAAGTACTGTGGGAGAAATGAATACTCCTAAAATACTCAATGAACAAGTTTATTAATATAAAGTCAAACTACCAGGCTCAACTCCTGGGCTTATTGCAGACTCTTTATTTCTTATTTACTTATTTTCTTCTTTACTCAACAGCAATTACTCAGATATTACACTCTTACCGTGCACACTCTTACTGGTATCACATTACATAGCAGGACCAGTTCCTTGTCCTTACTCACAATACACTAATACTGATACAAACACCGACATGGGTCCACTACCCAACATGGGGTAATTATTAACAAACACATACGACAACACTGTGGACCATAACTCCAAGGCATAGTACTGGCGCCTCTAACTACGGATGACTGTTGTTGTGGTCGGTTACACTCCGACACGAGGTGGGTCTGGGGCCCTCGGCCCACGAGGTAGAGTGGAGCAGATTAATCATGTCGAATCAGCGCCATCACTCCTATATTGACCACTGCTGGGTATCCACCGGCTACAAGCGACGGGTGGGTTTCAATTAAGCCCACCCTCGATCTGAGAGCGAAGGTGAAAGGTGATGCGGGAGGTTTTTTGGGGAAGCATGGTGGGTCACAAACAAATCTTCAGTTTCGCCACGTCAGATATTTACGTTATTTTACTTCTTACACTAGGTGAATGACAATTCCACTGTTAAAGCATGAACACTGATGAACACTGATATTCCCTACAATAGACTGAATCAAACTGAATGGTTATAAACACAGAACATACCTGAGAACGAAGGTGAAAGGTGATACGGGAGGTCTACTCCTCCCGCCTCGCACTGGTTTATATACCCCTGAGTTGCCAGCGATCGCTACTCACCCAATGACAGAAATTACAAACAATTTAACTGTTACTCATTCAAGGATGACCCTCAGTTGACAAAGGTCTGGCGAATTACTAAAGTTGATTTACACAGACTAATTCAAGGTTGCGTTTGCCAGTAGAGAGTGGAATAATCATAGTGACAACTGTGTTCGAAGGCGGGACTTACTGGGAGTGATCCTGAGGGTAAAACAGATGGGAAAAACAAGGGTGGTGGATTTGAATGTTATGTAGCGTAATATGAATTAAAATGTGTTTTTTTTAGGAATGACAATGATGTGCACAGTACAAGGGAGAGGAGTGCAGCCCGGGCGCTTTCAAGCGTTAGCCAAGCGTCCGAAATTCCTCCACGCACAGGTATGTCCACTTCTCCATATTATAACATACTTCACACATCGCTCCTGAACTAAGAAGACCTCTCAACAAGACCTCCTGCTGAACCCGGAACTGTGAAGACCGCCCTCTCTCTGCTGCCATTGTTTGGCCATCTTCCCGGACCGGACCATCCACCACTGACATCGTCGACAACATCTCACGAGCGTTTTCGGTTTGTCGAGCATTAGCTTGCCCTCCCCACTGGTGGTGTGAGTGACCCACACTCCAGCTGGAGAGCAGCTATAGCACGATATTCCTGACGTGGTTTGAGCTCTTTTCCTTCTACTGCTATTTTTCCTTTTTTCGCTCTGGCCTAGGGACCTGCACCCTCAAAAGTGTATTCGTCCTGAGGTCCCCCCTGTAACTGTTCACCTCCCTCCCAAGAGATTGTGAACACGAAAGGGGGTTGGAGCAAGAACCCATCCCAGCCGAGTCTTTCCAGGAAAACCGTGATCGTGCTGGTCCACCTGGAAAGAGGGTAGCCATCCTCATCCTTCCCCAATAGGCACACTTAGCTCACGTCTATAAGTGAGCAGTCACATACACTAGGAAGTAGGTTTCCCCAACAGGGCTCCGGGAGAGAAGCTCAGGAACCACTCTACGACCACCCGGCCATCATTGCCTGTGAGGAGTGCTGAAATTCCTCTGCTACTTACCCAACCGGAATAGGTAGGCTCTAAAAAAAAAAAAAAAAAAAAAAAACACTTAACCACTGGTTATGGAGTGCGTACGCCCTCCTAACCGCGACCCCTGCCTGAACCGCCAACCTGACGACCCGAACCACGACAGGCTCCGCACAGAGAAAGCAGCCCAGCTATGGGCCTTCCACGGAGCCCTGAAAAGAAAGAACACTGCCACCGCCTCCAACAACTCCACCACCACTGTTATCACCACTGAGGACGACAACTGGACAAAGGTTGAAAAAAAAAACGCCGACGTGCTTTTTCGGGAAACGAATGCTGTCAAGCAGCCCAAAAGGCACCCATCACCACCACCAGCTCACCCCCAACGACACTGCCAAAATACCGGATTTCGAAAACGGACACGAAAACGACATATGCCGCCATCACAGAGATCGAAAAACTAAATCCACTGGCCAAGTTCTCAGTGCGGCCCAACCTAAAGGAGGAGATGATTATTCACCCCAAAGACAAGGACTCCGCCACCACCCTCGACACTTACCTGCAAAACACCACCACCGTTGCATCAACCAAGCTGGACCCCGCCCAGAAACTGATGAAGTCGGTAGTCCTCCAGTACCCAAAGGAACTACCCCTCGAACCCCTGGAGAACCACCCGAAGAGCCTAAAAGCCGAGAGATGCTCTCCCCCGTCCGACAAGACGGCCACCACAAAACAATTGCTCATAACGCACTACGGTTCAACCCCCAGCACCATAGACCTCAAAACCTGGGGGATCTACGAAGTGAGACCCTTCGTCCCAGAGCCCCTGCGGTGCTTCAGATGCCAGAAATACGGGCACCATCAGACAAGGTGCACGTACAAGGAAATCTGCGCAGTCTGTGCACAGAAGCACGGCACACACTCCTGCCTCACCAAGTTGAAAAATGGAGAAAAAATTGCCCCCAAGTGTGCCAACTGCGGGGGCAAACACCACGCCTGGAACCCTGAATGCTCCGAGAGGTCAAAGAGGGTCCAGGCAAGCCGACCAGCAACAAGACCGACCCCCACCGCCTGCACACCAGCCCCACCAAGTACCTTCGTGTGGGGAACCCAAAGGCCAAAACAACAAAGCCAACCTCCTCAGCCGGTCAACACCCAAAGTGCAGCCCAGTTTCCTGGCCTGACTACGGCCAAACCTCAGCCAACCAAGCAGCAGACAACGACAACCACGAAAAAGACAAAAGAAGCACACACCAAGGCACCAGAAGGAATGATACACGTATCAGACCTAGCCAAGGTACCGACAACCTTCGTGGAGGGCCAAGCCGGACTACTGG
The DNA here is from genome assembly GCA_958450375.1 of Homarus gammarus. Lineage (NCBI taxonomy): Eukaryota > Metazoa > Arthropoda > Malacostraca > Decapoda > Nephropidae > Homarus > Homarus gammarus. The sequence continues at coordinate 263,360 of CAUDMG010001984.1, forward strand.
GCCACAAGATCCAACCCACACAGCTCCAAATACTCATGGGGAGCGTCCTCGGGCAAGTCGCCACAGCTACAGCCACCTCAGTGGAGGAAGCCACGCCGGTCCTCACACGAGTGACAGCCGAGGTACACTCTACACCGAAAAAGGCCACCAGAGAACCAAAGATGCCGACAGTTCCCAGAAAGAAATTGGACGTTTCAACTCCCCTGAACCGAACCATGGCCCAGAAGGCAAAAACCACAGAACAAGAAGATATGAACCTGATCCAGTCGGAATCGGACCTGAACATTTCCATCGAGGACCACCAGAAGTCCCCGATGAAACAGTGGTGGAAAACATCAGCACCCTGATCATCCTTACATGGAATGCTCAGGGCATCAAAAACAAGAAACACCTCCTGCAAGAAGCAGCAGCCAAGGACAAGCTTGACATTATACTGCTACAAGAAACACTTCTCCAAGAATACCACTGTTTCAAATTCAGTGGTTACAAGACATACAGGAGGCATTTCACGCAGGCGTCAACAAGAGGATGTATGATCTTGGTCAAGTCAAGCATACCCTCCTCCGAGGTCATGCAGCAATTTCCATGTGGGGAAAACATCGAGGCACAGGGCGTCAAAGTAACCCTCCAAGAACGGGAATTACCTGTTCACAACATCTACAAGAACCCAAGGGGCTCATTGGAGGTGACTCAATTATTCGCTTCGGCCGCTGACCACGCCACACTCATAGGAGGGGATTTCAACGCACATCATCCCTTCCTAAGCTCGGTAAGTCCCACAAATGAAGACGGCCTACACCTATACACCACCTTTCAAGACACACCCGAGATCTGTCTCCTGAACACCAGAGAGCCCACCCACATTAGGGGAGGAAGGCTAGATCTAACCTTCGTCTCCAGTGCACTACAGCCTTCGGCCTCCTGGCAGCTACACCCCACGCTGACCAGTGACCACTTCACCACCCTAGCAACGCTGAAGGTGAACAAACTCCCCACTCCACCCCCGCCGAGATGGAGATACAATACCCAAAAGGCAGACTGGGGGCTATTTAAGAAACCCCTGGCTAAGTGGCGCGGAATATCACAGCCGGCCGGCGCAGCACCCATGGACGAGACAACCCTCCATCAACAATTGGTCGAGGCGTTTCACCAAGCGGCAGAAGAGGCTATCCCAAAAGCAAAACCCACATCAAGACAGTACAATGATTACTGGTACTACTGTCCCAGGGTGAAAGAACTCAACCACAGAGTGAACATGGCCCGAAGAAACTACAGGAAACATCCCACGGAAACAAACAGACATCTCCTGCAAGTCATAGTTAAGGATACCAGGGAAGAGAAGGAAGAAATAAAAAACGTAAGCTGGCCCAAGTGGTGCTCCGAACTGAACGAGCACACCTCCCTTGGCAAGATGTGGGCCCAGATACGAAGGGCAGCTGGGAAGGCAACACCACCACCACCAACTCATCCCAACCCAGAAGAGGAAGCCGAGAGACTTGCAAAACTGTTCTCTGACCGAGCAGCAACGAAAAACCTCCCGAGACAGGCGGAGGAGACACAACGGCGTCTGCGACAGGACAGACTCCAGATGATCGAAGAGGCCTGCAACAGTGAAGATGACACCGACAGACCTCTCAACCAGCAAGAACTCCAGAAGTCGCTAAAACGAAGCAAGGGCACAGCACCAGGGGCCGACAGGATAACCTACTCCATGCTTTCCCATGCCGGAAAAGCCGGACACGAGGCTTTGCTACAAGTCATCAATGCTTCGTGGACAGCACGAAGACTTCCACCGGACTGGAAGAAGGCAGATATACAGCCCATTCCGAAGCCCAGAGAACCAGACAAACCGAGACCCATTTCCATTCTCAGCTGCATAGCGAAGATGGGAGAAAGAATGGCTCTCAACCGACTCAAGTGGAAAGTAGGCAGCCCACACCCTCACATTTTTGCTTACACCGAGAACACCGGCACAGGCAACAACATCGCCGAGATACTCAGCACAGTCGACTACAAACCAGCTCTGGTGGTCTTCCTCGACCTGGAGAAGGCCTTCGAACTAGCAAATTCACTGGCCATTATAACGACGCTCGCTGAAAAAGGCGTCAAAGGAAGGTTGCTGGGGTGGATCCAGAACTACCTCACACAGAGAGAAGCAAGAGTACGCTTTCAGGGAGCAACCTCAAGCTACAGGGTCCATGAAAACGGAACCCCACAAGGAGGTATCCTCAGTCCAATGCTGTTCAATGTCAAGCTTCCTTTCAGACAAACAGCCAAGCTCCTATGCTATGCAGACGACTTACAGCTTATAGTAGGAGGATCAAACAGACTAGCCAACACGCAACACGCACTCCAACTAATAGAAGAGGAGTGCAACAGACTTGGACTCAAGGTAAATCCAGCCAAGTCGAAAGCGATGGCCATCTGCACAGACACACCAGACAAGATGCTCTCCATACAAAACACGCCAGTAGTCTGGACCAACACCCACCAGTGTCTTGGAATCTGGTTTGACCAGAAACTCACTTTCAAGCCGCAACTCGAGTATCTCAGGCACAGGACGAAGAGCAGACACAATATAATGAGGTCGCTCACCAGCACAACCGCAGGAACAAACCTTCATGTGCTCAAAGCCTACTACACGGCCGCCATCAGATCGCTGGTAGATTACAGTGCTCCAGCACACATTGGACTGAGAGAAGACCAAATAGCCAAGCTAGAAGTCATCCAAAATAATGCTCTCAGGACCATGCTCGGAGTACCCATGTGGACCAGAATTTGCAATTTGCAAATGGAAACTGAACTTCCACCCCTGGCAGTACGAGTCAAGCAGGTGACAGCCGGTCTCTTCGCCAAAATCTGTAGATGAGATAAGCCCACAGCTGCCAAAATTCGAATCAGTGCCTCCCTCCACCTCGACCACAGAGTGCGAGGGGCCACCTGGTCGCACGAGGCAAGCGAGGTCATCCGACACCTGCAAGCAGAAACACTCGTCAAGAACAACCAAGACACACGAGACAATGGTTACGTAGTTCCTCCACCATGGAGCCCTCCACCAGCCACACTCAAAATTACCGACCTAGGTGATAGCAAAGCCAACCTCCAGAAGGAGGACCTCAAAAAAATAACGGCTCGGTGGATCCAAAACATCATACATCCGGAGCGGCCTTCTACACCCAAGGTCAGACCCTCCGTTGGAGACTTTCTAATGACTGCTCCACCCTACAAACAGAGCTGGTAGCAATCTCAAAGGCCCTACAACACGCTGCAACACAACACAACAAGTCCATCATAATTCACACAGACTCGAAATCGCCATGCAGGCGCTGTAACACAGTCAACCAAGAGACAACGTCCACATCAGAACCTCGATCCTCGCACAGCTACAGGAATTCCAAAGACAAAACCGCCCAGTCGTCTTACACTGGATTCCCAGTCATGTAGGGATCGGGGGAAACGACGTGGCAGACGAAGCAGCCAAGGCAGTCACACGTTCTAGTAGCGTACACATTCAAGTTCCAGCAAGTGTGCAACAGATCAAGAATCACCTCAGAAAGACTAGCAAGCTCCACATCCAAAAGAGCTTCCTTCACGCATTCAACGCTGGTTCCCAATCAGCCAAATGGTACCTGGCGGCTTCAAAAGGGGAACCACCTTTCTCAGACAAGAAAACACCAAGACAAACCCAAGTTAGCCTTCATCGACTACGACTAGGGCACAAGTGCTACTGGCAGATGGTCGGAAATGACGTCATGGAATGCACCTACTGTCAGGAGCCAGCAGCCAACCCAATTGAACACTATCTCCTCGACTGCGAAGTCACACAAAGCCTCCGAAACAGAACTCAAAACTCCCAAGAAACACACACAACACCAGCGGCCACTCTAACCCGAAAGGCCCAAACAAACCACATTCACCACCTTCTCCGGGTCATCACACGATACCCACCACCCAGATAGCTTAGAAAGTATCCTCTCCCAGTAAGTGCGGACCCCAGTTCGGGGGGCGCGCCACTCCGAAACTGACCACGTCCAAGAGTGGGGGTTGGTGGTAAGCGTCCACTGATCGAGGGTCCGCTCACACTTGCAACCTGCAGTATCCTTCCAAATCTGCAGGTAGGACCACCTCCAATCCCAATCCGGTCTGGCTGCTCCAGGAGCTCCAGCCGGAACCACCAAACGGGCCGCCTATAGGCAAAGGCCCGTGTCGGACTACGTTCCGACAATCTCAACAACAACAAACTACGTATTATAACTCGCCACTTTAAGTGATTTTGACTTAGTTAATAGTTTGAATATGCAAGTAATACAGTAACGTAACTAACGTGTTTTAAGTGAAGTAGTCTTACGCCCTTAACGTCCTTTTGAAACGTTACTTTTATACTTTTACTTTTTTCTTCTTCGCCACTGATCGGCTTGTTAGCCGCTTGGGCGATCGGTCATGTCTCTGAATACTTATTCTTTTCATTTATCTTCTTCACCAAAAGATCGGCTCGCTAGCCACCCGGGCGATCGGTCATGTCTCTGTCACGCACTGTTGGCAAGTACTGGGCATGCACCGGCTCCTGAATGTACCTGAACCTGCTCCAGTGTTGGTGAAGTCTTGTCTTGAAAGAGCTCACACTCGGTGCCGTCACAACACTCTCTGGTAGATTGTTCCAAGAGTTTACAACCCTCACTCCAAAAAAGTTTGCCCTCACGGTTTTCTGGACTTGCGGCTTCTTCAACCTTGAGCTGTGACCCCTTGTGGGGCGAGGGTCCGCCAGCTCCAAGTAAGGACACTCAACTGAGTAGTGCCCCCTGAGATGCTTATACACCTCAACCAGGTCCCCCCTTGCCCGTCTGTCGTATAAGCTAGGGAAGTTCAGGCGCTCTAATCTCTCAGGGTAGCTGAGGTGCCGAAGTGCAGGCACCAGTCTGGTGGCCCTCCTCTGAACATTTTCTACCAACTGACAGTCCCTAGCATATCTCGGGGACCAGATGGGGTGACAGTACTCCAGATGGGGAAGCACTTCACTCCTGAAGATCGTTACGAGGGACAGACCATCTAGATATCTGAACGACCTTCTTATAAGACCCAATAATTTATTTGCCTGATTTACCTTCTTCTCGCAATGGCCCGAGAACTTCAGCTCATTGTCAACATACACACCTAGGTCCTTCTCACATACAGTCTCAACTAGTGCAGTTTCTTCATCCCGTTGGGACATATGATACGCCTCCTTACAGTTGGTACGCCCCAGGTGCATCCTCTTACACTTCGTGACATTGAATCTCAGAAGCCATTCCTTCGACCATTCCTGGAGCCCACAGAGGTCTTTCTGCAGCTCTTCACAGTCAGCTTGGTTCTTAATTTCCCGAAATAACTTAGAGTCATCGGCAAACATTTGTATGGAGGAGTGTACAACGTCAGGCATGTCATTTATGAAACAAACAAACAACAGCGGGCCCAATACACTGCCCTGTGGTACCCCACTTGTGACAGGTACGGATGACGATTTCGTGCCATTAATCACCACACACTGCTTGCGCGGTCATGTAGAAAGTCTTCTATCCATGCTAGGACATTTCCCCTAATTTCGCACCCTTCCAGTTTGATTTTCAGCCTTTCATGGGGTACGCTGTCGAAAGCCTTGGCAAAATCTAGGTAAATATTGTCGATATTACCACCCCGTTCCAGAATATGGGTCCAAATATCCAATACCTTGAGCAATTGTGTTAAGCAGGAGCGCCCCGGCATAAAACCGTGTTGGCAATCCTTTACAAGATTGTTTCACATTAGATGTTCCATTGCGGCATCTCTGATAATACTCTCAAGTACTTTACATATTATGCTGGTCAGGCTCACCAGCTTGTTGATATTGTAGCGTACTGTCGTGGCAGGTTGTCAGGGTCTCTTATTTGGCCTCACAACGTACGTACATGAAATATATCCAACACTCAGGATTGAGGTAGAAATAGAAAATAACAATATGTTTCTCGTATATATATTGTTGCACAGCACAGTGTTAAAGAGATACAAGTCGGGCGAAGCTTGCTCAGGTTTCCTGTAGGGCGAGGAGCTTTCTGAGGGAGCGTGTGTATGAAGCTGTTGAGAGATGTTGCTTGCTGGTGACGGTAAGTAGAAAGAGGTCGATGTACGGTACGGAGTCATTCGTTATGAGGTGAAAGAAGATTATTAGGGGTTGAAGAAAAAGTGGTGAAACTGAAATACAGCAGGAGTAGAAAGAATCTGGGCTCAACCAGACCGCTTCATCTTTCCTATTGGTGTTTTATCTTTGTTCTGCTCCCTTGGGTCGTCAGACCTTTGTATTAATATTGGTTTATTTATATAGTGCTGCTTATTATTATTATTTTTATTTATTATTGGAGTTAGTGAGCCCGCCCAGGTCCTTGTGTAACTGGGAGGGTAGTCAGAATTTTCTTTTTTTTTTTTTGGCTAAGGTGTTAGTTAAGTGTTAGTCTAAAGGTACACTGTATGGAGAGGCCTGCCAGGTTCTTAGTGGAGCTGGTAGGTCACTCTCATCATTTATTCTCTCTATTAATGTTTTATGAGTATATTGGGGCAGGAGGTGGTTCAATTACTTTCTTCCTGGCTGATTTAAACCAGCTGTGTTCTTGAAATTCTTCGTTATCTATATTATTTATCCAGTTTTGGTATGTTTCTGTGTTGAGTTCAGTCACTTTGTTCCAAATCTTTGCAGCTTTGTTGTGTATTTCTACATTGATTGCTAGGAGGTTTGCTCTCTTGTGTAGCTGTTCATTATTGATGTGGTCTGTATATTTTATGTTATATATAAATCTAAGGGCTATATTTTGTATTGTTTGTAACCTTTTAATGCTCGTTTTACTAAGGGTGTTCAATGGGATGGGTGGGTAGTCCATAATTGATTTGACAAGGGCAATATATATCTTTCTCTTATTATTAATGCTAAGGTTCTTAAAGCGTTTTATTTTTGATAATCTTATTCTTGCCTGTCGTTCTTTATCTTTTAAGTATGTTATATATCCTCTTTTTGTTAGTTTTAGTCCAAGCATCCTGCCTTCAGTGTCGTATGGGTACAGTTCCTGGTCGACTATTACTGGACTTGTTTTGATCTTGGCTATTGGTATTATCTTGAATTTGTTCTTATTTGTCCTGATTTTCCATTTTTTCTCAAAATCATTTATATTTTTTATCGCTCTTACCGTGTAGAGTGCCATAAATTGGGTTGATTTTCCTGGGTATGATATTTGAGTAATATCATCAGCAAACATTACATATTCGCTAAAGGGGATAGGTTGAGGTGTGTCTGAGGTATAAATTGTATATAATGTTGGAGAAAGGCATCCTCCTTGAGGTACTCCACTCTCAAGATTAAACATAGTTCCCATAAAGTTTCCAATTTGAATTTGTGCTCTCCTATCATCTAAATAGTTACACAATATTTTTAGCAAGTATTCGTTAAGTCCCAAGTCGATGAAGGCCAGGTGAGGTCTTATATAACCGCGGTAGGCGTGGCTTGATGGTAGGCCCCCGCTTTGTTCGGCGTCGCTGGTTACCCGACCTTGACCACGAGGGATACGCAGGTAGATTCGCGGGGGTGGGTCGGCCAGTCAGCGACACACGGCGTTTGTAGGGGAGGACTCCACTACAATATCACAGGCCGAGCAAACCACTGCCAGCCCCCATCATTGTTATAGATGAGTCCATTACTCAGTAGGGCTATTTGATGGCTGTGTTATTCCTCCGAGTACACCTGTAGGTGTCCACCTGAATTGTCTGAGTGTGGGCATTCAGCAAAAGTAGGCTGACCATCGCTTTGCTTGTGGGCAAAGGTATCACCGTGGTGAAGCAAAGCTACTATTTTTGGTGCTGTTTGAGTATTAATGTTGGTGCTGTAACTGGCGTCATTGCCACGGGTAATAATGTTGCTCAAAGGTGCTGTGAGAGAGTATAAGGTGTGTTCTTGTACATGTACACCCAGTCATGGTGTAAGTGGAAAATGTACCTAAGTTCAACAGTACAAAATAAGTTAAACAAGGGAGTTGACCCCTGTAGTTGAGTGTTACTGAAATTATTCATAAAGTCTAACTTCATTTTAATAAACCATTTTATAATTTTAATAAACCATTTTATTTGTATGTTAGGAGTATCATTTACCTGCAGTATTTTGCCGTCATTCCTTACCTATTGCTTGATACCAGAATTACAATGTACCCATGTGTCATAACCCTCGAGCCACGCTACCAAAGGTCAGAGGTTAGGAAGTAACTATGAAATGAGCTAACTATAAAAACTATGGGAGAAAATAAACAACAAACAAATTAAAAAAAAACAGGTAAGGAAACACGCGCCCTTATACTGGAAACGTTCCCGTTGTTCCTCTTCTCCCCCACACTTCTTCAGAGTCCCTAGCTACTGTAGAACCTGTTCTGATCCTGTATTACTCTCCGCCCCCTCCCGTGGCCCTCCTAATACCTCAGCATAACTCCTCTTAGCAACCACCTCCATTCTGTCGGCTACTTCCTCAGTATTAACAAGGATCTCTTTCCCAACTTGTTCTAGTTTGGCAACCAGCAAGGCTCCAGCTTCATCTCTTTTCGTCCCAAGGAGACTCGTTCCCCGATGGCTTGCAATCGCCTCATTCACCTTGACTATGCAGTCAGGGCAATACCACCAACAGCCTTCATGCTATACGGCAGTTTGCATCATCCTAAACGTTGCATTAGTCAGGCCTGTATCCTCCATATCCGACGTCCCCCTGCAGTAATCACATATACTCATGGTTGTTGTTGTTGTTGTTGTGGGGGGGGGGGGGGGGGGTGGTGGGGGTGCAGACTGTGTATAGGTCTAGTCTACACCTATTTAAAAATAAGGAGAAAAAAAAGGAACAGTACTTAGCTGCCCTCTGCTGGTTTTAACCTCCCTGTTGCCTTTAGAGTTGTCTTCTGTTTTTCTTCTCTTTTTTTTCCAGTTCACTTCGGCGTTTGTCGGTATTTATGTGCTATCTCTATGTACACTGTATTTTGCTATGAATAGCGGATTTTATACACCCACTCAGACCTTTAGAAACACAGAAAAATAAATAAAACTTTCTTTTGGGCGGTAGTAGAATGCCTTTCAGGATAGCCAAGCTTGTTGATTTTATTTTTTATTTTTTATTTTAATTAGTATTTCTTTATACTTTCTTTTCCTGTTCTCATCGACCACTATATTTCTTTGTGCTATCACTGTGTACACTGTATCTCTCTGTGAATGGTGTAACGTAGGCACCGTTTCAGTCCACGAGAAAGCACACAAACAAAATAAAATTTAAAGTCTCTGTGGTACTTATAAGACTTGGTTTCAGCTGGCAGTGGTGCCTTTCCAGCTTGCTTGCCAATTTGCATTCACTTAAAGTTATTTACAACCTCTTCCGCGGTCACTGATGACACTATGAACTGATTTAACTAAAAGCACAGTACTACACTCCCTGGTTGGCCTTTATCACAGCCGTGACCACAACTCCGTAAAAATATAAAATAAAAGCTTTGTCATATGGCAATGATTTTGTGGTTGTAGGCTTCTTGACGGCTGTATCTGCAACTCGGTGGAGATTGAGTTTTCAAAAATACAATCACGTCTAGCATTAAAAATCCTACATCGATTTACACTTTCACATCACTAAGACGATCTTGATGATCTTATGTAGTCACTGTCCAATTTCTGCCGCTCAACAACAAAGGTCTGAATGCCGAACACGCTTTGTTACAGAGACACAACACGATCAGACTCACCCGCCCGCCAATCCGTTACTGATTTCAATTATAATGCATGTTCTGTAGCCGAGAAAAATAGAGATAGAAATAGAGAGATTTGTCTCAGGTATGATTCAATACTTTGAGCAGGTGCTTCAGTTACACTAAGAGAGCGACAGCTGCTGCACTGTGTGGCTGCCACTGCCACCACCACAGAATGCGACTGACGCTACAGTTCATAGAAATGTCTAGCACTATCCCCGTTTATGCTGACATCGATACACTATGCATGTCTGTGGTTTAACATTAAAACACCACTGATAGACTGTGTTGTAGTATCTTGCGTAATTTAATGGCACAAATGACAAGTCACATGGTCTGTCTGGCTGAGGCGTTTATTCTCTGCTCCTGGTTACAACGTGCCTAACACATTTCGTGTTTATACAAGCCTAAACACTTTCTGACTTTGGTAAGAAGTAACATAATATTCAATATATGTATTCAATAAAGGCAGCATATAAACGTACATATATATATAACACTATTTCTCCCTTTCAAAAGCGAGCATGGCTGCTACAAATCCTAAATAAACAAAACTTACAGAATTACATATGGCAGGGAAGAAGAGAATAGAACACAACAAATATAACTTCCTAACTAAACAGTTTTGAAAGGCCTGTTCACAATTCAGATAATTAGACGTCTAATTTAATTACAGGTCTCCTAACTCTGTTTGATCTTATAGGACTATTCCCTCCATCAAGTTTTACAGTGGTTTCACTTGCACTCTGTGCATTATCAGTTACAGACATATCATCACTACAATCAGTTGACACAGTGAGTGGATGCTGGGAAACATCATCTTTGACATCATAATGATGATGGTCATCTGAAACTGTGAAAAGTTTATCATCATGTCCTGGTGCTACATTCATCTCGTCATGTGCCTGAATGATGTGATCCACATGAATATATCTCAAAGAGTTACCACATTTCACTAAATATGTCCTAGATCCACATACCTTGTCAATGACACCAGTTATCCACTTTGCATGTACAGTGCCATAACCTTTAGCCATGTTCCTAACTATCACCCTATCATTTACCTTGAACACTCTTTCACTGGAATTCTTATCATGATACATTTTTTGTTGAGCTTGTTTCCTCTCTACAACTTCAAACAGACTTGGCTTAGCTAAACTTAATCTTGTTCTCAACTCTCTCTTCACCATTCACTCTGCAGGAGTACATCCTCTCACACTATGTGGCGTGGTTCTGTATCTGAGTAAGAAATTTGCTAGTCTGTGTTTCATTGATTTTCCTACAGTTCTTTGAATTACCTGCTTGGAAAGTGCTTCCTTTACAATTCTAACTGATCTCTCAGCTGGACCACTAGAGGCAGGATGATAGGGTGGGGTCAGTACATGCTTTACACCGTTGAATCTCATGAAGTTTTTAAACTCTGATGATTGGAATGCAGGACCATTGTCAGAAACTACCTCTTCTGGTATTCCATGTTCGGCAAATATGAATCTGAATTCATCAATGATGCTACCAGCATTAGTGTTGTACATGTGCTTAACATCAATCCACTTTGAATGACTATCAATTAATACAAGAAATTTGTCTGTTCCTTTATCACAGAAGTCAATGTGTACTCTTTGGAAGGGACGGATAGGCCATTTCCAGGTTTTCAAAGGTGTGCTGGGTGGCATACTCCTAACATTCTGAAAAACAGAGCACTCACGTACTATCATTTCTATTTCACCATCCAGTTTAGGCCACCACACAAAACTTCTGGCCAGTGCTTTCATAGCACATATACCTGGATGTTCAAAATGCAGTTCATTCAAAATTTGCCCTCTAAAACACTGTGGAATTAACACTCTCATACCCCACAACACACATCCCTGTTCTACTGATAACTAACATCTTCTTAAATGATACGGTTGAAAGTCTAAGGATGGACAAATCTCTGGCCATCCATTTAGTGTATACTCCAGGACTCTTCCTAATGCAACATCTTTCCTAGTTTCATGAGCAATCATTCCGGAGGTGACTGGAAAATCTTCTGCTATCATGGTTACAGCATAAACCTTATGCTCTACTCCATCATTTGATCCACTACATGGTAACCTTGACAAAGCATCTGCATTGGAATGATCATCTGAACGTCTGTATTGTATCTCATAGTCATATGCCGACAATATCAAAGCCCATCTCTGCATTCTTGCTGCAGCAAGCGTAGGAACAGGTGATTTAGGACCCAAAATTGCCAAGAGAGGCTTGTGATCAGTTATTAAAACAAAATTCCTCTATAGATACTGGTGAAATTTCTTTACTCCAAATATGATAGACAAAGCCTCTTTCTCTATTTGTGCATAATTTTTCTCGATTTGGGTAAGAGTTCTCGAGGCATAAGCAATGGGTCTTTCTTCACCGTCATCCATTATGTGACTTATGACAGCACCTAGTCCATAGCCCGATGCATCACAAGCAAACTTTAGTGTTCTACTGGTATCATAGTGGACCAAAACATCAGTACTAGACAGAGCAGCTTTACAATCTTCAAATGACTTCTGAGTTACACTGTTCCATTTCCATGTTATCCCTTTCTTTAATAGTTCATGCAGAGGGGCTAAAACTGATGAAAGTCCACTCAAGAACCTTGAATAATACTGTATCATGCCTAGGAAAGCTTTCAACTCACTGACATTTTTTGGAGCAGGTAAATTTACTATGGCTCCTACTTTATCTTCTACAGGTCTCAGCCCTGCTGCATTCACTTTGTAGCCAAGATAAGTTACTTCTTTATCTAGGAATGAACATTTTCTCTTGTTGAGCCTGACATTGTGTGGCAACAATCTTTCGAATACTGTGGCTAGGGTTTTGACATGATTTTGGATGTCACTGTCAACAATAAGGACATCATCCTGAAAACATAATACATTGGGAAGACCCACAAGAATTTTGTCCATGATGCACTGAAATAACTTTGGAGCCCTTTTAACACCATAGGGCAACCTTTTGAACTTATACAATCCTTTATTAGAGTTGAAGGTAAGGTACTGTTGACTTTCAGCATCAACAGAGACCTACCTGAGCATATGCTTGGGACAAGTCTAACTTAGTGAAAATGGTTCCACCTGTCAGTGCAGCAAACAAATCTTGAGATGTGGGTAAGGGATATTGCTCATCCTCAACAGCTTGATTAATGGTAACTTTATAATCACCACATAGTCTAACAGATTTATCAGCTTTAGGTACAATTACTATTGGAGCAGCCCAATTGCTCTTGGCGGTTTTCACAATAATTCCTTCACTCACAAGTCTGTCTAATTCCTTCTCAACCTCACCTTTCAATGCATAAGGAACAGGTCTGGACTTAGCATATATGGGTGTAACATCTTTGTCAATGGTGATATGAGCTTCATAACCCTTTATACCATCCTGTCCCTCTACAAATAAAATCTCGTATTTTTCAAGCAATTTCTCAAGACCTGGAATACTGTTACACATTCTAACACTAAATATCTCTTTCCAGTCCATCTCAAGTTCACATAACCAGTTCTTACCTAACAAAGTTGGTCTATTCACATAACTAGCTATAATTAATGGCAACTTTAAATTCTGATTTTTGTACTTTACCTCACACTCTAATTTACCTTCTGTGTTCAAAATCTCTCCAGTATAAGTTCTCAACTTGACACCTGAGTCTTCTAAAGGCACATGCGCAAATAGTTTCTCATGCATATCTTTAGTCATTATGGAGAAATCAGCTGCAGTATCCATTTCCATGGTTACAGGTGTGTCATTAATACACAAGTCCACATTATACCTATGTTGAATTTTCTCTTCACGACTGGTGTAAATAGTAAACATATGGGCACTCTCATCATTATCAGATCCAAAATTACTAACACTCTCATGAATACTGTTTTTCATTTCCTTCTCTCCACCTTCAACGGCATATACTCTACCTTTATCACTTCTACAGGCAGGAGCAAGATGTCCAATCGTTGACAATTGTAACATTTTGAATTCTTGAACTTACACTGAATGCTTTCATGTTTCCCTCGGCACCTCTTACATTTTAAATCAGCATGTGTTCCTTGTTTTTTGGGATATTTATTCCTTTTAGCTACAGTTACTTTACACATTGAGCCACTACTGCTAACTGTTTCACTACCAGCATTGGGAACAAATTCTCTGGTGTTTTTCTCGGCCAATTCCATGCTTGTAGCTATCTGACATGCACTTTCAAAAGTTAAGTTTGTGGTGTTCATTAACTTATTCTGTATTTTTCATAATTCAGGCCTATTATAAACCTGTCTCTTAGAGCTCGGTTCAAGAACTGTCCAAAGTTACAGTGAATGGATAACTTCTTCAAAGCTACTATATAATTACTTACTAATTCATCTTTACCTCTATCTCTGGTGCCAAATCTGTAACTTTCAGCGATCTCAAGTGGAGCAGGATCAAAATGTTGCTTCTGAATCTTGGTAATCTGAATCAGTGAGGAGTCTTTGTGTTTGTCTGGAGTAAGCATATTGACCAGAGTAGAATAAACATTAGCTCCTACCTCTGTCAAAAAGATTGCTTTCCTTTTCTCTTGAAGGGCTTTCTTCTTCTGTGCATCACCACCGTCGTCCATTATTTCATTTGCCAGAAAGAAGAAGTCCATTCTCTCACAATATGATGTGAAATTTTCCTTGTCTGCATCATACTCCTCCACTCGTCCGATGTATCCACTGACACCAGCCATGGTTGCTCTCTTCACTTAAATTCTCCAGGTTCAGAGTAGCCTTCCCTTCAGTGGTCACTATCCTCTCTTCAAGGACTTCACCAACACTTTGTGAATCCCATCCTCGTCGCCAGTGTAGTATCTTGCGTTATTTAATGGGAGAAATGACAAGTCACATGGTCTGTCTGGCTGGGGCGTTTATTCTCTGTTCTTGGTTACAACGTGCCTAACATGTGTAAGTCTCCACTGCTACAGAAATATTAGTGTGGTGAGTCAGTGTGAGTGTGTCCAGTCGAGGGGGGACAGTAATGCATTGCTCTGCCCTTTACCAACTCATTCTAAGATAATATACGTTTAGTCGTGAATGTTGGTTTCTATAATAAACTAACATTTAACACACGTAGTAACAGCTCTCATCAGTAGACATGACGTGAACTTTACAATTAATAGTAGCATATTACTTCCAACAAGCCTTTTAATTATGAAGTGGTCTATGCATGTTATCATTACATGTTGATACAATACAGCACAGTAGACCAAAGAATAGGCCTCGCCCGACGTCCACAGGTATTACGATGGAGTGGTGATTAGCCCTTACCACGACACTTGACATTTGTAGTAGCAACTAACATTCCTTTGAAAGTGGTCAGATTATGATGTGTAGATAAGCGTTCCTCATATATAGTGTATAAAAATATGAAACGTTATTACCTCCAATCAGCTGTCCGCAGGATGGTGTGGATGAGGATACTGACGTTGGGAACAACAGCTGTCTGTGTTGCTCTTCCGTGGCAGGTATATGCCATATATATATATATATATATATATATATATATATATATATATATATATATATATATATATATATATATATATATATATATATATATATATATATATATACAGCATGTACAAACTGGACAATTTTGTAATTAAGAAGATTTGTAACCAGGTGAGAAGGTTGGGTCACCTTACCCTCTGACCTAACTACCGACCGTTGCGGTGATATTTAAAGATTAGTAGGGTCATTACCAATTACCTGACCATTGTGGACCTGATCTCACCCTCCTCTGTATATATATACACCTTGTTTTGTACTTCTCCTTAGTCTGTACTCACCCCAGAAGATGTGAATTACACGAAAGCGCTAGGGAACTTCGTGTTTTCATCTTTCCCTGTGGTTATCAACATATACCTAGATTACGCGCAACTACAGTGATTGATTTGCATATATACAGTACATATATACATATATATATATATATATATATATATATATATATATATATATATATATATATATATATATATATATGCTGATAACCACAAGGAAAGAAGAAAATACGAAGTTCCCAAGCGCTTTCGTGTAATTCACATCTTCAGGGGTGAGTACAGTCTGTACTCAGCATATACCTAGATCACGCGCACCTACAGTGATTTACTTGCATATATATATATATATATATATATATATATATATATATATATATATATATATATATATATATATATATATATATATCTTGATAAAATCACACGAAAACACCAGAGAATTTGTTCCCAATGCTGGTAGTGAAACAGTTAGCAGTAGTGGCTCAGTGTGTAAAGTAACTGAAGCTAAAAGGAATAAGTACGTTACCAAAACACAAGGAACACATGCTGATTTAAAATGTAAGAGGTGCCGAGGGAAACATGAAAGCTTTCAGTGTAAGTTCAAGAATGAATTCAATATGTTACAATTGTCAACGATTGGACATATTGCTCCTGCCTGTAGAAGTGATAAAGCTAAGGTGCTCCGTTGTTTCCCTTTTCCCGTGTGATTTTATCAAGATTTATCTTATCCTCGTTTTCATTGTGGATCTACATGATATATATATATGTATATATATAAATATATATATATATATATATATATATATATATATATATATATATATACATATATATATATATATATATATGTATAAAGGTTATTGTGTTCATTTCTCTTGGCTGGTGAATGATAAAATGTCAGATTCTGCATAGTTTCCATGTTAAAATACATTTAAGATGTTGTATTAATGAGTGTGAATTTGAAGTGAAACCCCCATAGGTTTGTGTAATCATTTATTCACACATCTCTACAGTGTGACCCCTCTTTGTTACAACCTAATGAAAATGTTCAAAGTTGCCCCCTTCTGCCCCAACGCAGGCCTTTACACGTCGTACCATTGATTGTCTGAAGTGTTCCAGAATGCCTGGACTATGTTTAATTTGCTCGCACCTGCCACGAACACGTGGGCATGTGCAGAATTTGACATTTAACATAGAGACAGTGTGGTTTAGAATCATCCAAGGATTTCATCATCCAATTTATTTTACTCTTTGCTGTATATATATATATATATATATATATATATATATATATATATATATATATATATATATATATATATATATGTAACCGGTCGGAATTTACTGGACTTTAATTTCTCACTTGACTTGGGGTTTATTTAAAATTAGTAGATGGTAATGGCAGTGGAAGCGCCCTTTTGAGAAAAATCCCGAACCAGCACAAGAACACTTAAATCTACTAAACAAATAAATTGTCCATGACCCGTGGAAGGATAGCGTCTGTGACTGGGATGAATGAGACACACTGTTAAATTTAGACACTTATATTCCCTCCAACACTACAAACACAATCAAATAATGGTACACCAATATGTGCACCTCTTAACTTGAACTTAAACACTACTCTGGGGAATAAAAGTTATACAGGATCTAGAAATTATTAGAAACTCAGGCAACAATAAATTTGGAGTATTAAGAAATGTTGCTTGCACAATGAACAGGCCTTAAGGGCACTCAACAAAATTATATCAGTCACTGAGGAAATGGTAATAAAATTAAGAAATTAAATACTCTACAATGAATAGGCCTTAAGGGCACTCAACAAAATTATATCAGTCACTGAGGAAATGGTAATAAAAATAAGAAATTAAATACTCTACAATGAATAGGCCTTAAGGGCACTCAACAAAATTATAGCACCCCAACAGATGCACACTTCCTAACCTAACCTAACCACTACTCTGGGGAACAAGGTTATACCGGAGATAAGAATTATGAAGAACAATCAGAGGCATTAAAAGAATCAAATCACAGTATCACTCTGGTTCCACTTGATGGCACAAACATTCAAAACAATATTATCAAAATTATCTAGAAACTATTAAACTACACCCGTAATAAGGGAGGGAAAATGTTCCTCTAGGTATCTCCTAGAGACCTAGACTCACGGTCTCAGTGTGTGACCATTAGTCTACTCAGATAGCCTCAGTGTACTCCCAGTGCGTCCATAAAGCGGAAGGGAGTGAGCCAATCAGACCTTGTACAGTTGAGAGAAGCTTTAGCTTCCCGTTAGCAAGAGGGTTTCACTAGCAGCTCGGGACATGTGGTGATGTGCCCGGAGTGGTAAGAACTGATCACCCACTGCTGATGCTGGTCCCGTGTCGTTTTAGTTGTCTGGAGCACTCGTTCACTCAAGAGATCCTTTGCTACCCCGCTGAACAGTGACAGGCCTACTTTGATCGGTCCAATGGCGACAATCGCCACCCTCAATCATCAACGGCAGTCTCAAACGGCAGTCAATCCCTCGCAGTCAACTCCAGTCAAGTGGGTTCTGACGGAAACCCTGAAATGAACTCACTGTTAGCTCTAGTTTACTTTATCAGTGCCCTATCTAACCCTGTCTGAGATCGAATGAGACTTACTTGTTATACTGCAATAATGCAGCACGGTGACTAGGCCGCGTGACTATTTCTGGGACAGACGCGCAGGGACGTCTTGTTTGTGTGAGTGCTCTCCGGGACTGAGAGAGAGGCTGGGTCGCGTCCTCTCAAGGCGTGAGCTTAGGTCTACGTGACATATTTTCCGCCTAACTAATAACTCCTTGGGACACTCGTAACATTATTCAGACTGCTAAACGATCTATAATAATTTAAAATTCAATAATAGTCCCTTACTTCATGAATCGCATCATTATTAAATCGGTAAACTACATTTAATATCATATAGGCCTAGTTCCACCATCTCTCGCTATGAGCAGGAAGCGCTCTCTCCCCTCCCATGACCTTGAACGCTCAGTGTTGTCAATGGCGGGGCATTCGAAATTACTCTGAAATTTCTGAATATTACAATCGACCCCCCTAAAAAAGACAGCACTGTCCTCATGTGCTGAGAAAAACATACATACGACCCCCCTAAAATTTGTTCTAAGAAACTGCATCTTACCCCTTTTGCTAAACGCAGCATTCCCGTCTTCTCTTCTCTCCTTTTCTCTCCCGCTAACACTCGACCCCCCTAAAAGAAAACAGCACTGCCCTCATGTGCTGAGAGAACAACTTAGAACCCACCTTCAACTCTGTACTATTCCACTCGCAGCTAGCAACTCCATTTCTTCCCCATTTCTTCCTAGCCCAACTCATAACCAACCAGAATATCACGCTCCCCTTTTGCCTGGCCCTTATCTAGAGAACCAATGTCAAAATTAATACCAGCCCAAACAAACATGCTCTCCTTTGCCTGGCCCTTGAACTAAGAGGAACCAATGTCAAAAAAAATACCAGCCCAAGACAACCATGCTCTCCTTTGGCCTGGCCCTTGAACTAAGAGGAACCAGTGTCAAAACAATACTCAGTCCAAAACAAACATGCTCTCCTTTGCCTGGCCCTTGAGCTAAGAGGAACCAGTGTCAAAACAATACTCAGTCCAAAACAAACATGCTCTCCTTTTGCCTGGCCCTTGAACAAAGAGGAACCAGTGTCAAAACAATACACAGTCCAAAACAAACATGCTCTCCTTTTGCCTGGCCCTTGAGCTAAGAGGAACCAGTGTCAAAAAAAATACTCAGTCCACGTCTCCGAACCTCATGCCGGCAGACCAACCCTCTGACAATGTACCAGTCCATATTAGTGAGGCCCTGGACATTACAACCGTACTCTCAATCCCGCTCATGACAGCAACTCAATCCCGCTCATGACAGCAACCACTACTCAACGCACATCTCTGACCTAACCATCTCTCCAATCCCCCCTGCCCTACTCACAACTCCTCCAACTCACCCTCGACAACCTGCCCCTTCTCATTACCCTGCAACCTAAACTGTAATTTGTCGGCTTCGTCTCTCAGTTGCAGGCTCGATCGACCTCTCTGAACTACTTCTCTTCATCTTGCTCATCTGGAGTGGGGGCTCCTCGTCTTCCTCCTCAGATTCATCCATCGCTGGGTCTCCCGGATGCCTTAGGGTTGGAGCAGCCTTCAAGTTGCTCCGGTTTTCCACTCTCGCTTCCAGGTCTTCTTCCCCACTGGGCTCAATGCGATATAAACCAGGCCTTGGATTTAGGACCTCAACAATGTGCCATCTCGTATCAAACCAATGGTTTTGCAGCTTACACCGGCCTATTTTTACATTGTTCCTCAGCAAAACCTCCTGGCCCACTTCCCAGCTACTCTCGTGGGCTTTCTCTTCTCTTTTTCTTCTATTTATTTCCTTACGTCTCCGAACATTGATCTCCACTGCTTCCTGCAATCTTCATTGCCGGTCTCTAATCACCATCACCCACTCATCTACCGGCTCTGGGTCTACTTCCGGCCTAAGGTCAAACGGCAGGTTTGGTTCTCTCCCGTAAAACAACAGGAATGGGGAAAACCCTGTCGTGGCATGCGGAGTCGCGTTGTATTGTGACACCACTGCCGGCAGATGCTCTGGCCACCTATTCTTTTCCTCTGCCTCGAGGGTGGCCAGCAGACCGTGCAGGGTTCGATTGAACCGTTCCACCATGCCATTTCCCTGTGGGTGATATGCTGACGTCCTTATTTTCTTCACCCCAAAGGTGGCACAAGTTTGTCGGACCAATGCACTGCCAAAATTCCTTCCCTGATCGGTCAACAGTCGCTCAGGTGCACCCACTGCCAGGAAGATTCGATTCACCAGGATCTTTGCAATCGTCGAGGCTTTCTGGTCTTTGGTGGGAAAGGCCCAAGTGTAACGACTGTATATGTCAACCATTATCAGGACATTCTCCAATCCTTGGCGCTTGTCCAGCAAGGTGACATCTGCGGCCAGTGTCTCTAATGGTTTGGCAGCTTCAATCGTCCCTACATGCAGTTGGGGTTTCGGCACTTCATCTTTTGCTACTCCACACCTCTCGCAGCTGGCTCTGTAGTCTCGCACTGTTTCTCCCATGCCTGACCAGAACCCTCGCTCCTGCACCAGCGACAGGGTGCGATCTCGCCCCTGATGGCCAAACTCGTCGTGGCAGGCTCTAGTCAAAGCCTCCTGCAAGTTTGGAGTTAACACTGGCACCTCCCTCCATAGATTCTTCCCTTCGGGTCTTCTATGCCAAACAACATCTTCTCTTACTATCAGGGATTTCCTAGCTCGGTACATCTTGCGGAAATCATCATTTTGGAGCTCTACCTGTACCTCATCCTCCGGCAGCTCTCCCACCAACCGTCTTCGCAGTTTTGTCATATAGTCCATGCCTTCTTGCTCCTTACGCAGCCCATCCATCGTCCACAGTTCCTTCCTTCCTGCCCCGTTCTCCTCTAGTACATGCATCGCTGTATACTCTTCTTCACTATCTTCCTCCTGTTCCGCCGGGATTCTAGATAGAGTATCCGCCACAATGTTGTTCTTCCCCGGCTTGTACTCTATAGTAAAGTTAAACTGCTCGAGATCCGCATTCCACCTACTTTCCACGGCACCTAGTTTAGCCTTCTCGCGGTGACTGAGTGGGTTGTTATCTGTATAGACTGTGAAATGTTTCCCTGCCAAATAATCCCTGAATTTATCCACTACTGCCCATTTGAGTGCTAACATCTCTAACTTACGAGAACTATAGTTGTTCATGTTACGTTCTGATTTCCTCAGGCCCCGACTCGCATAGCACACCGGATGCAGCCTGCCATCCTTCCGCTGGGACAGCACCGCACCTAGCCCACGAAAACTTGCATCTGTTTCTAATATAAACTCCTGAGTGAAATCTGGGCAAGCCAACACTGGTGTCTGCGTCACCTTGTCTTTCAGTTTCTCAAAAGCCTGTTGCTGTTCCTCTCTCCATTCACTATCTACCCGATCCTTAGATTTCCCATGCATCAACGCATGCAGTGGAGCAGCTATTTGGGCAAACCCTTTAACAAATTTCCTGTAAAATGATGTGAACCCTACAAAAGACCGCACATCTTTCACCGTCTGAGGGACTGGCCAATCTCTTATTACCCTAATCTTCTCAGGATCAGCTGTGATGCCTTCAGCTGACACCTGATATCCTAAATAACTTACTTTTGAAGCCATTATTTCACACTTTTTAGGTTTAAATCTTAAGTTATTCTCCCTCATCCTGCAAAATAATTCCCTCAATCTGACTATATGTTGATCTATTGTACTTGAAAACACCATCACATCATCAAGGTATACAAGCAACGAGGAGAAGATCTTATCCCCTAAAATCCGCTCCATGTATCTCTGAAAGGTTCCCGGACTATTTGACAATCCCATAGGCAGTCGCCTGTACTCAAAGTGTCCGAAGCTTGTGCTGAAGGCAGTCTTTGGACGGTCTGAAGGTTTTACTTCTATCTGGTGATATCCCGCCGCCAGGTAAAACGTTGAGAAAAACTGGGCCCCCGTCAGAGATTCTAGAGTTTCATTTACCCTAGGCAGAGGAAACGCATCGCGTATCGTGACCTTATTTAAGTCACGATAGTCAATGCACAACCTCAGCGTCCCGTCCTTTTTCCTCACTACTACAATGGCGGCAGAGTACGGACTCTCACTATGCTGAATTACTCCCTGATCTAACAGCTGGCTAATGTGCTGCTTCACCTCTGGTACCTGGTTTGGAGGGATCCTCCGATATGGCACCCTAACTGGCCTGTCTGTGGTCACTGGGATCTCATGCTGAACCCCAATAGCCTTTCCTATGGGCTGGCCCTCTTCTTCAAAAATATCACTAAACTCTTCTATTAAACACCTAACTGCACTCTCTTGTTCCTCATTCATTTCCTCCGTGTGCACTTTGACCTCCGGTTGCACTGTCCTCACATACACCTCTTCACTGATGTCTTCCTCGACTTCCGTTCCCCCAAGCCACTTTCCCAATCCGCCAATTGCCCCTCAAGTTCGTACGACTATCAGACAGATTTGCCACCAACACCTGGGTCATGCCTCTCACCACTCTTACAGCTGTCGGCAACACTATCACACCCTCAGGCATCCAACCTTCATCCTCTATTGTTAGAGGTTCAATCACTACTTCTTTGTTAGCTACCTGGCTTAATGAGGGAACACATACTGACAGCAACCGAGTACTCCGGGGAGGAATGGTTGGTCTTTTCTTCCTCTCTGTCATACAATACCCCAGGCTGATGGCCTCTATTGCACATAACTGCCTAACCTCATGCAAGCAATTTTCTCACTGAGCCGTGCTCCTGGCTTCCCTGCACAAGTGATACATGTGCGGCCAGATCTCCGCAACCTCCCCCAGCACATTCATCCCCAACAACCCGACATGAGATTGCACCTTACCCTGGGTCTCAATCCCTGGACAAACCAACATCCCCACATCAGTGACTTCCACCCCACATGCGACCATAGTGACCCGAATGCACCCCACACACGGCACTGGAAACCCTGACGCCCCTTTTACCCTTATTCGAGTGGGCTGCAACACCACGCCTGCAGGCTCCAGCTCCCGACGGTAGAAAAGTTCATCAATTAGCGACACTTCTGCCCAAGTATCTGCTAAACCCCACATTTCACGACCGGCTACCAGCACCGAGACCTTAGGACACTCTGCTTTCAGCCTTAAGGTACCTTCTGTTGTGATTAAATTTGTCATGCGAACCACACTTGACCATGGGTCCGCTCTCTCTTGACTCATAACATCGCCGGTGGAATCTATTGGTGAGGCCAGGAACGGTTGGCGGGGACTGCCTGGCCTTGACCATTTCCCGACCGCCAGTTCCGATTGTTATTTCCAACTCGATACCGGCCATTGGCCACGTATCCCCTTGGGACACTCTCTCCTGGTCCGGACCCGTTCGTGCAATTGAAACTGAAGTGGCCCTCTTTTTCCACACGCATAGCACCTCGGGAGAATCGAGCCTCCAGTCTGCGGCTCGTTCTCTCTTCCTTTAGTCAGCGGTACCTCCCTCAAAGCCTCTCGTTTTTGTTCCGCCTCTCTCAGCCCCGTGATCCACTCGTCTAGACTATGGTGAGGATACTTCTTGATCTCATCCACTAACCACATACGGCTTTGTTCCTCCTTGAGCCCCCGAGTGATTGCATCTCCCAACAGGGCCTTACCATATTTATGATCATGGTGGATCAACTCATCGTTTAAATCTAGCATAGCATCATAATATTCAAGAAGCGTTTCGTTGCTCCCTTGTTTCCGCGTCATCACCTTCTGAATGGCGTCGTACGTGGCCGTCTGCCCGCCGTATTGCTGCTTCAAATAACAAGTTAATTCATCTACGGTTTCCCAGTCTCTGCGTGCATTGTATACGCGATCTGCCGCAGGCCCCGCAAGATGCCTTATTATGAATTGGATTCGACTGACTTCGTCTCCGTCTAGCAGCTTGAGGGTTCGGTCAACCTCTCTTAACCACTTTCCTACCTCTATTCCTGGCCTACCGTCGAACTTAGACATGCTCAACCCGGCCCCGAGACTAGTTCCCTCTCTACTATTGTGTCTCCTCATCTCCCACATTGTCTCATCGTGCTGTATTTTATACTGTGTCTTTACCCTATCTAGTGCATCCCCCAACAGAGCTAGGTGTTGTTGGTGTTCCGTCTCTAACTGTTGCAATTGTGTGTGGTACTCCCCCCTTAACTGTTGTACATATACTCCATACTCCCCCCTGATTTGGTTCGCCCATGCCTGACATTCCCCATTGATCTTCCCTTCTAACTGTTCCAATCGTTCCTGGTACTCTCCCCGGATTTTCCCCTCTAGCTTCCCAATACGTTCCACGAACTCTTCTCTCAACTGCACCAACCCCGGGCTGTCTCTCCTTTTCTCCGAGTAACCCCGCACTGTCAACCACAACAAACCCATTCCCACGGCGAGCATGAGTAGAGTTGGGGTCACACTCTCTACCGTTTCCATCCACTCCATGATTGCGCTCATTATCCCAACCACAGAACTATCAGTCACGAAATAAAATTAACTACGCTCTGCTACCATTTGTAACCGGTCGGAATTTACTGGACTTTAATTTCTCACTTGACTTGGGGTTTATTTAAAATTAATAGATGGTAATGACAGTGGAAGCGCCCCTTTGAGAAAAATCCCGAACCAGCACAAGAACACTTAAATCTACTAAACAAATAAATTGTCCGTGACCCGTGGAAGGATAGCGTCTGTGACTGGGATGAATGAGACACACTGTTAAATTTAGACACTTATATTCCCTCCAACACTACAAACACAATCAAATAATGGTACACCAATATGTGCACCTCTTAACTTGAACTTAAACACTACTCTGGGGAATAAAAGTTATACAGGATCTAGAAATTATTAGAAACTCAGGCAACAATAAATTTGGAGTATTAAGAAATGTTGCTTGCACAATGAACAGGCCTTAAGGGCACTCAACAAAATTATATCAGTCACTGAGGAAATGGTAATAAAATTAAGAAATTAAATACTCTACAATGAATAGGCCTTAAGGGCACTCAACAAAATTATATCAGTCACTGAGGAAATGGTAATAAAAATAAGAAATTAAATACTCTACAATGAATAGGCCTTAAGGGCACTCAACAAAATTATAGCACCCCAACAGATGCACACTTCCTAACCTAACCTAACCACTACTCTGGGGAACAAGGTTATACCTGAGATCAGAATTATGAAGAACAATCAGAGGCATTAAAAGAATCAAATCACAGTATCACTCTGGTTCCACTTGATGGCACAAACATTCAAAACAATATTATCAAAATTATCTAGAAACTATTAAACTACACCCGTAATAAGGGAGGGAAAATGTTCCTCTAGGTATCTCCTAGAGACCTAGACTCACGGTCTCAGTGTGTGACCATTAGTCTACTCAGATAGCCTCAGTGTACTCCCAGTGCGTCCATAAAGCGGAAGGGAGTGAGCCAATCAGACCTTGTACAGTTGAGAGAAGCTTTAGCTTCCCGTTAGCAAGAGGGTTTCACTAGCAGCTCGGGACATGTGGTGATGTGCCCGGAGTGGTAAGAACTGATCACCCACTGCTGATGCTGGTCCCGTGTCGTTTTAGTTGTCGGGAGCACTCGTTCACTCAAGAGATCCTTTGCTACCCTGCTGAACAGTGACAGGCCTACTTTGATCGGTCCAATGGCGACAATCGCCACCCTCAATCATCAACGGCAGTCTCAAACGGCAGTCAATCTCTCGCAGTCAACTCCAGTCAAATGGGTTCTGACGGAAACCCTGATATGAACTCACTGTTAGCTCTAGTTTACTTTATCACTGCCCTATCTAACCCTGTCTGAGATCGAATGAGACTTACTTGTTATACTGCAATAATGCAGCACGGTGACTAGGCCACGTGACTATTTCTGGGACAGACGCGCAGGGACGTCTTGTTTGTGTGAGTGCTCTCCGGGACTGAGAGAGAGGCTGGGTCGCGTCCTCTCAAGGCGTGAGCTTAGGTCTACGTGACATATTTTCCGCCTAACTAATAACTCCTTGGGACACTCGTAACATTATTCAGACTGCTAAACGATCTATAATAATTTAAAATTCAATAATAGTCCCTTACTTCATGAATCGCATCATTATTAAATCGGTAAACTACATTTAATATCATATAGGCCTAGTTCCACCATCTCTCACTATGAGCAGGAAGCGCTCTCTCCCCTCCCATGACCTTGAACGTTCGCTCAGTGTTGCCAATGGCGGGGCATTCGAAATTACTCTGAAATTTCTGAATATTTCATATATATATATATATATATATATATATATATATATATATATATATATATATATATATATGTGTGTGTGTAACATTCAAAAATTTCAATATAATTTCAAATACCGCGCCATTGGCGATACTGAGTTTCAAGGTCGTCTGAGGGAAGGCAGCGCTCCTGCACGTAGGGAGAGTTTCTGGAACTAGGCCTATACGATGTTAAATGTAATTTACCGAATTAATATGGAAGCGAATTATGAAATTAAATATCAGTTATTAAATTAAAAGTAATCATAGATCGTTTCCCAGTCTGAAAATGTTGCGTACGTCCTAATTAAGCTGTTAATCGTCTGGTAAATAAGTCACTCCTGAAGGACGTGAACGCGTGAGAAAGTGTGGCTTGGGGAGTTGTGAGAGAGAGAGGTCAAGCTAGGAGGACCAGCTCTGCCCTGTACCCAGTAGGGACGGATCGCATGACCTGGTTCCTTCCTTTATTTAACATCAGTATTAACAAGGTTCTCTAGAGTCCACGCGGTATGATTAACGTCCACTGGCGGTATGAGACGAGTAGTGAAGCGAGCTGTATGACCGTCCACTGACCTGGGTTTGGCCACCTGTTGAGTATGGTGAGAGTTGGAGTGAAACCAGCTGTCTGGGTGCCCAACTAACGACGTGACGATCGGTTGGGGTCATCAGCTCTCCACTACCTCGGCTCACAATATCACATATCTTGAAGCAGCTTAGTGAAAACCTTTTACTAACGGGAAGCTAAAGCTTCTCGCAACTGTACAAGGTCTGATTGGCTCACTCCCTTCCGTTTCATGGATGTACTGGGGATAAAGTGAAGCCAGCTGAGTGAATACAAGGCCACACACTGGGGCCAGGAGTCTAATGGAACTTGGAGGTACATTTTCCAAGGTTGAGAAAGGCTGGTTTGGGCCTTAAACTACGGGTGCCTGTTGGTTGTGCCTTAAAAAACTACGGAGTGCAGGTGGAATCTATGTGTGTGTTAGGTTAGGAAGCGTGGTTCACGGGTATTGGTGGACTCAGTAACTTTAATAATAGTGATAATATTTTTGTGTGTAGTTAATACTATTTTTTCAGTTACTGATGTGGTCCTGCTGTGTGTAGTTAATACTACTTTTTCAGTTACTGATGTGGTCCTGCTGTGTGTAGTTAATATTTCTTAAATAATTTTGATAGTATTGTTTTTAATGTTGTGTCACTAATTGAGACCAGAGAATGAGGGAACTGGTTTTCAGTTGAGTTTTCTCCCTTATGTTGTAAGTGATACTGTGATTTAGTTCCTTTAATGCACTTAATATTTCTTTATAATTTCAATCTCGGGTATAACCTTCGTTCCCCAGAGTAGTGTTTAAGTTAGGTTAGGTGTGCATTTGTTGAGGTGATATTATTTTATTGAGTGCCCTTTAGGCCTATTCATGGTGGATTTAATAATTTCTTATTTTTTATACCATTTTTGCAGTGCTTGATATAATTTTGTTGCATACCCTTAGGCCTAGTCATGGTGGATTTGATAATTTCTTATTTTATTACCATTTTCTCAGTGGCTGATATTATTTTGTTAAGGTCTGTTTCATGTGTGCAAGCAACAATTCTTAATACTTTGAATTTATTGTTGTCTAATGAGGCATTGTCTGAGTTTATAATAATTTCAATATCATGTATAACTTTTATTCCCCAGAGTAGTGTTTTAAGTTCAGGTTAAGAGGTGCGCATATGTTGGTGTACCATTATTTGATTGTGTCTGTAGTGTTGGAGGGAACGTAAGTGTCTAAATTTTACAGTGAGTCTCATTCATCCCAATCACAGATGCTATCCTTCCACGGGTCACGGAGAATTCATTTTACTAGTAAATTTAAGTGTTCTTGTGCTGGTTCGGGTTTTTTCTCAAAGGGGCGCTTCCACTGCAATTTCCATCTAATAATTAATAAACCCCAAGTCAAGTGAGAAATTAAAGTTCCAGTAATTCCAACCGGTTACACACACACCCACACACATATATATATATATATATATATATATATATATATATATATATATATATATATATATATATATATATATATATATATATATATATATATATATATATATATATGTTTTATTCACAGCGATGCTTGTCAGGAGTGCCTTCGTGTGTGTATATGGTGCAGTGGTGGTGAATTCGTCGGTTAATCCCCCAATTAACCGGGTTGTCCATAAATATTAGATATTGGGGTTTTAGTAACGAAACCCAATTTAAGTTCCTTGTTTTATTATAAAAGGATTATGTCTATAATTCCTGAGTGTAGATCAACCATAAATTCCACTATTTATGAGTGAACGAGAAAGAGGACGGTGTTTATGAATATAAACGTTGACCACGTCCATTCGATAATAGTTGATGTGAGTGACTGAGCTTAGGAGCGTCGCCTCGTGCACACTTACATAGATGCTGACATATGGGCTTCTCCCTCTTGGGAAAGCTATCGTTCACGTGTTCAACTCATGTCTCACTCATAGACAGTGGAGAGTTACAGGGTGGTGAATCTGAATATAATAATCAGATGTAAGAACCCATTTATATAATATGTTTTGTTGATGAGACAGGGGCCATTACAGTGGTGGTGTAGGGTTACGTGTTGTTATGTTGTCTAGCACTCGGGATGTATGGATGGAAACTCTAGGTGGTGGTTTTCTTATATAAAATATATTATATACAAGATAGTCTGGTGCTGGAGATGACGTGTGGTGAGAAGCTTACTTAAGAGACACTGTGGGGTTTCGTGATATTGGTTCGCACTCAGCATAGGATGGAGAAAGGAAACTCACAATGCGCTCTCTGTATACATATTGGATGTACAATGCAGCTTGGTGGCTGGTGCTGGGAGGAGGCAGTGTGGTTAAAAGCGTGAGTAGGGAGACCTGGTTGGTGAGGGTGCTCAGATGAGGTGTTGCTTGCTACGGCTGTAGCTAGAAGAAGGGCAGGTCACGGCCAGGTGAGGTCTTATATAGCGGGGGTAGGCGTGGCTTGATTGTAGACCTCTGCTTTGTTCGGGGGCGCTGGTTACCTGACCTTGCCCACGAGGTGCAGGCTGGTGAATTCGCGGGTGGTTGGCTAGTCAGCGACACACGGCGTTTGTAGGGAAGGAATCTACTACAACACGTTCAGTGAGTAGCGTGCTTGAGGAGGTATCTGTTCTAGAGCTTCGTTAGAGGAGATATTGCGTGTAGCTGTCCTCCTGGTTGAATGAGAGCTGGACAGCGAGGAGCTTGCTTGGAGGAGGTGTTGCGTGTTTAGAAAACGTAGGGCAGAATCCATCTCAATGGAGAGACTGAGAGCTTATATACACAGCAGCCGGAAGTAAACCCGTTGGAACTCGCCGGTTGCTTGACTCTGTTGCTGGAGCAAACGTCGCAGGTGGCGACCCCCGTGAGCAGCTCGCTGGTTGCTAGGATACTGTGGCATTGGAATGTGGTTATACAGTTGTATGGGAGAGATCCACTACAATACTCCCCCTCCCTTCCGGGCGCTGCAGGAGACTTGTTGTCGGCAGGGTTGTATCTCACATGTGAGACAAAACGGGCAGGGGTGTGGATCAGTCGGCCGCTGCGGGAGACGACTCTGTCTGGAGGCACGAGATCTGTGGGAGTAGCAAAGGGAGAAGGAGGGTTGTGGATAGGAGAAGGTTGTACTGGCGAGGAATGTGGTGCTCCTCTCGTGGCAGGTGCAGGGGTGCCGTGTGGGGTATCCGGGTCATTAGGGCCGGCTGCGGGGTCGTCAGGAGCAGTAGGTACCTGAGGATGAAAAGAGGGTATGCAGAAATGTTGTGGGCGAGGTGGTGCTCTAAGTGGCAATGGTGGGTAGACTGGCGGAGGAGGTGCGGGATGAATGTGTTCAGGGCGGTGGGAAGGCTGGCATGGGGCAGTAGTCTTGAATGCAGAAACCGCCTGATGTAGTGTTTGTAGTAGGTCGTGACGGGCAGCAGGAGTGAAGTGGTCAAGGTCAGAAGTATGGCGTGTGATGTGCTGCTTGGTAGTGGCGGAGGTTATGGCGCCTACCAGTCTCCGTCGATGTTGCGTCGCCGTGTAGTTGCAGGGAGCCTCACAGCGTCTAGCTTTAGCGCCAAAACGTTGATGGTACCAACAGAAGGTAGGTACATTGTGCTGTGGGCTGGCGTCGGGGTCTGGGGCAGGACGGGGGTGTTGGGGTTGTTAGGACACAGTGAGTGGGGCAGGAACAGGAGAAGAAGCAGGCATGGAGGAGAAGAGCTGTTCAATGGTGTCCATCCTGCGGTTCAAAGTTTGCAACAGGTCCCTGATGTCTTGCTTGTCTGGTGGAATGCTACTTCTCTGAGGAGCGTTGATCAGGTTGACGAAACCGGGGCTAAGTGGAGGTGTGACCACTGAGTGGTTTGCGGCAGCATGGCACACAGCAGTGTATTCGTTGAATATTCTATTTGCCGCGGTTGCGTAAAGTTCAGGTGTCGTCGAGTAATCTACTGCGGACAGGGTGATACGTACTTGTGTGGGGAGCTTTTGTGCGTGAAGCTGGCGCAGCATAGGTTCGGGAAGTCTGTCTGCATGCCGGGAGTTCAGCCTACACATCTCCTCCCAGAGAAGTCCCGGAGTTAAGTTTCCAAGGGAGATTGAAGATAGGTTCTGCAGGAGACTGGGGCGGGTCCGTCGGTAATGCGTTTTTAAGGCGTCCCGCGGGGTGGCGAATTTGTTGTTCTCTGGAGGGTTGGAAGTAGTCTGTGATACATGCGTGGCGACTTCCGTGGGCAAGGAGGAGAGCAGGGCACCGTACTTTTGCTCGTCAGTAGCTTGTGAGCCGATGAGGATTGCTTCCACATGATCTAACTAGTCCTCAACGTTGTGGTTGAAAGTCGGTAGAGATCCGTCCGTCCTCCATCCTGTGTGAGTGCTTTTTTCCGGGGGTCACCATTTGTAGGGTTACGTGTTGTTATGCTGTCTAGCACTCAGGATGGATGGATGGAAACTCTAGGTGGTGGTTTTCTTATATAAAATATATTATATACAAGGCAGTCTGGTACTGGAGATGCTGTGTGGTGAGAAGCTTGCTCAAGACACACGTTCAGTGAGTAGCGTGCTTGAAGAGGTATCTGTGCAGGAGCTTCGTTAGAGGAGATGTTGCGTGTTGCTGTCCTCCAGGTTGAATGAGAGCTGGACAGCAAGGAGCTTGCTTGGAGGAGGTGTTGTGTGTTCAGGTTCATAGGGCAAAATCCATCTCAATGGAGACACTGAGAGCTTATATACACAGCAGCCGGAAGTAAACCCGTGGGAACTCGCCGGTTGCTTGACTCCATTGCTAGAGCAAACGTCGCAGGTGGCGACCCCCGTGAGCAGCTCGCTGGTTGCTAGGATACTGTCGCATTGGAATGCGGTTACGTAGTTGTAGGGGAGAGATCCACTACAGTGGTACGGTACGGGCTGTGTGAGGCAGGCAGCAATGACGCGTTGCCGCTACTGCAATTCAGTTGCCTTCCCTAGCATCACCACACTTACTTGCTTCTCATATAATTTATTTTTTACTAACACATACGTAATATAACTGCATAAAGTAACTGTACATACCTGTGTAGTATTTAGAGGGCTTAAATAAAGTATTTTTTCTAATTTTATTTATTTTTGGTCCCTAATTATTGGTGCACTATAATATTAATTATAGGGTATCAAAAATTATTATTCGTGAAATTCTGCATTCGCGGGTGTCCCAGGAACCTATTCCTTGCTAATGTTAAGGTTAAGGGTGTAATCAGATAGAATTTTAGTTTAGTCTCATCTCAAACTGTCCAGCAAATAGATTCAGTTTTCTTTTGTATTAGATAATACCAAGTGTATATTTTCAGTTGATTCTATTTGTAATTTTTAGGTATACAGTAATATCTCCGTTAGCCGAAATCCCTCAAACTAGGAACTCTCTGAAAGCTGGAATTGAAATTTTCTCAGAAAATCGTTCCCAAAGCCGTAATTTTCCATAAAATTTCGGCTTTGGGAAAAAAAACTTCAGGGGCACATTTTCCTGAAATTCCTAAGAAAAATTTCCCGATATCAGGAAAATTCCAGGGACGGGGGAGTTTTTTCCAGGTTTGAGAGATGAAAATCAGGGACATTTTACGGAAATTATGAGAAAAATTTTCCAGTAACTGGAAAATTCCAGGGGTGAGGGATTTTTTCCAGCTTTGAGAAAGTCGTCTCATTATCCGGAAATCTCTCATTCTCGGAAGTGCCCTGTGTTATATATGTGTATGTTTACATGCTGCCTTTATTGATTAGATATATACATTATATATTATGTTACTTCTTACAAAAGTTAAAATGTATTTAGGCCTGTGTAATCACGAATGTGTTAGGAACGTGGTACGAGAACAACAATAATAAACCACCTGAGTAAGAGTCAGCGTGTGGCTTCTCATTCTCCCATTAAATCATGTAAGATACTTCACTGGCGATGAGGATGGGATTCACAAAGTGTTGGTTAAGTCCTTGAAGAGAGGATAGTGACCACTGAAGGGAAGGCTACTCTGAACCTATGGGCAAGATTGTCATGGAAGGATGTCTTTAATAAAGCAAAGCTAGGATCAGAGGACAGGCCAAAGAAGCTATGTGCTCTGATACTGCAGCGAGTCTACCACGGGCGTTGCTGGCGAGCGAGCCTCGGCTCAGCTGTGTGTAGTCAACAACTCCAGTCACTGATGGACGCAGTCTTGTCCGTCCATTGATCTTGGCTATATGTATTGAGCAGGATTAGTATCTATGATTAGGGATTAACTAGCATAGGGTTGCCATAACTGAACATTAAAAAAAGAGGACTCTCCAGAAGAAATCCTGCCCCCGCCCGGCACACACTTTGGCGCTATGTAACCTTGAAGCAGCCGTGACAATTAATTTTGCATATTTGTATAACATTAATATATATATATATATATATATATATATATATATATATATATATATATATATATATATATATATATATATATATATATATATATATATATGTTAGCGGGAGAGAAAAGGAGAGAAGAGAAGACGGGAATGCTGCGTTTAGCAAAAGGGGTAAGATGCAGTTTCTTAGAACAAAATTTTTGGGGGGTCGTATGTATGTTCTCTCAGCACATGAGGGCAGTGCTGTTTTCTTTTAGGGGGGGTCGAGTGTTAGCGGGAGAGAAAAGGAGAGAAGAGAAGACAAATGCTGCATTTAGCACGTTAAAGGGGTGAGATGCAGTCCTTAGAGCAAATTTTGAGGGGGGTCGTATGTATGTTTTTCTCAGCACATGAGGACAGTGCTGTCTTTTTTTAGGGGGGACGATTGTAATATTCAGAAATTTCAGAGTAATTTCAAATGCCCCGCCATTAGCGATACTGAGCGTTCAAGGTCATCTGAGGGGAGAGAGCGCTTCCTGCTCACAGCGAGAGATGGTTGTCATGAGCGGGAGTGAGTTGCTGTCATGAGCGGGAGTGAGTTGCTGTCATGAGCGGGATTGAGAGTACGGTTGTAATGTCCAGGGCCTCACTAATATGGACTGGTACATTGTCAGAGGGTTGGTCTGCCGGCATGAGGTTCGGAGACGTGGACTGAGTATTTTTTTGACACTGGTTCCTCTTAGCTCAAGGGCCAGGCAAAAGGAGAGCATGTTTGTTTTGGACTGTGTATTGTTTTGACACTGGTTCCTCTTAGTTCAAGGGCCAGGCA